>JAQOTM010001357.1:0-41754 GCA_029168755.2 Tillandsia fasciculata | reverse complement strand
AATCGCGGCGCGCCGCGTGGCTACGGCGGTCACCGGCGGGTGGTGCACGCATCGGGTCCGCGCCGGGCTCCCCCCCCACCGCCGGTCGCTGCGCCCACCAATGGATGTGGTAGCGCCACGGGCCTAGCTGGCATGGTCCAGGTTGCATCGCGCACGGCCGCGACGTCACGCGTCACGTCACGCCCGTTGACCGCCCAATCCGCGCGCGCCACGTGTCCCGCCGAAGTCCGCTGGTCCTGGTGCACGCCTAAGTCTCGTGAACCGGCCTGCCCGCGCCTCGCACGCGCCTGCTCGCCGCCACGCCGCCGTGCTCCGCCGCCTGCCCGTGCTGCCAGTGCTGCCCGCCGGCCGCCGGAACAGTAACCATGCCTCGAAATCCATGTTTTGGCATCCGGGCTCCGAAAAATACATGTAAATAGTCCATTTTCATCGTTTTCGAACGCTGAGTCCAAATCCGATATCCGTTTTGCTAAATTCCACTTCTAAAATTTATCGAAGGCATCCGGACATGTATTCTTAATCCAAATTTCGTGCTGGGTCCAATTCTGAGATCCGATTTGCGTACAACCATCTCCAACACACATCGTAGGCCTCTAGAAGCCATAATTCACTCCGTAAGACCTTCGCTGAGATCCGAATTATCACAGAACCAAAGAATATTGACGAAGCTCTTCAAGATGATTATTGGATTGAAGCAATGCAAGAAGAGCTTAATCTGTTCGAAAGGAACAAAGTCTGGGAATTAACGAAGCCCCTAAGCAACAAATATCATTGGTACTAAATAGATTTCAAGAACAAGAAAAATAAAGATAGTACCATTATAAGGAACAAAGCGCGTTTGGTTGCTCCGGGCTACTCACAAGTTGAAGGCATAGACTTTGATGAGACATTCGCCCCGGTTGCCCGTCTCAAGTCCATTCAGATTTTATTCGGAATTGCTTGTCATTTTAAAATTAAGCTTTTTCAAATAGACGTAAAGAGCACATTTTTAAATGGTTTTCTAAATGAGGAAGTTTATGTGGTTCAACCGAAAGGTTTCATTGATCATAAACTGCCTAATCATGTTTTTCGATTGAAAAAGGCTCTTTATGGACTAAAACAAGCACCGCGAGCATGGTACGAAAGATTAACGAAATATCTTTTGGAAAATGGCTATACTCAAGGGGAAGCCGATCGGACACTCTTTGTGAAGCATTTTCAGGATAATTTTATTATGGCAAAAAATTTATGTAGATGTCATCGTGTTTTGTGCTACTATAAATAAGGATGCTTCAAAATTCGCCGAAACAATGGAAAGTGAATTTGAGATGTCAATGATGGGCAAGCTTACGTATTTTCTTGGATTTCAGGTTAAACAAAGCAATGATGGCATTCATTTGTGTCAATCCAAGTATGCAAGGGAGTTGGTGAAGAAATTTGGATTGGAAGATTCTAAAGACTTTCCGACTCCTATGGAAACTAGCAATAAGGGATTAGGAAGTGAATCTCATGGAGAGAGTGTAGACGAGAAGCTTTATAGAAGTATGATTGGAAGTCTACTCTACCTTACTGCTAGTCGCCCGGATATTTCTTTCAGTGTTGGGATTTGCGCGAGATATCAATCAGCACCAAAGGAATTTCACCTGAAAGCGGTGAAAAGGATCATCCGGTACGTCAAAGGAACAATCAATTTCGAATTTGGTATCCTATGGACACATCTCTCGACATTATAGGATATTCTGATGCCGATTTGGCTAGATCAGTGGATGATCGAAAAAGTACGAGTGGTGCATATTTTTATCTTGGCCATTGTCTGGCTGCATGGCATAGTAAAAAACAAAACTACATTGCTCTCTCTACTGCCGAGGTGGAATACATCTCTGCGGGAAGTTGCTCAACTCAATTGATCTGGATGTAGAGTGTATTGAGTGACTTTCGTATTCCTGCGGCCTCGGTAACTATTTTGTGTGTGGTGACCTGGATCTCTGCAGGGCTTCTATAGTGTGACCAGCAGCTTCTGGAGGCCTTTGTGGCGTACCGGTGGTGTTTGTGCACCAATTGGACACTAGTGATGGACTCAGTGTGTTAAATAGATCACGAGAGTAGTTAGAGGACCCCGTCGGATGTTCAGAAGTGATTTCGTGAGAAACAGATATTAAAATTGGGCTCAGCACGAAGTTTGGACAAAAGAACACCTTTCCGGATGCCTTCGGCAATTTTTAGAGTTGGAATTTGGCAAAACGGATGGCGGATTTGGATTCAGCGCGCGAAAATGATGGAAATGGACTACTTACTTGTATTTTTCGAAGCCCGGATGACCCGGCATGGATTTCGAGGCAGAGGTACTGTTCCGGCACGGCGAGCGGCGCCGGCGGCGGCGGGCAGCGGCGGAGCGCGGCGGCGCGGACGCAGGCGCGGCGGCGGGCAGGCGCGGGCAGCGCGCAGTGCGCGGGCAGGCGCGCGGGCAGGTGCGCGGTCCACGGGCCGGCGTGCACCAGAGGGCAGGACACGTGGCAGCTTGTGACTTATTGGTGTTGTGGGCGCGGTCCACGGGGAAATTGGGCGAGTGTAGGGTGGACCGGGGGTGGACGCGTGGCGGCCACTGGTTGGCCGGTCCACATGCGCGCGGTCCATGGAGCAGGCGGGGCCTGCCTCGGGGCGCGTGCCTGCAGGAATGGCAGGCGGCGCGCCTGCGCGTGCACATGGGCGCGGCTGGCGCGCGCTGACCGGGCGCGCTCCACGCGTCAGGGTCCCCTTCGGCCACGTGGAGCACAGGCAGTGGTGGATTCGGCTGTCCGTTGTTCTGTGGGCTACGTGGCATCCTGTGGGCCATTCAGGCTTGAACAGTGTTGGGCCGGCCCAACACTGTAGCAGCCCGGATCAATTCGGGCGCCCGGTTCTTGGGACATAACCGTCATTTCGTGAATTGTTTCCTAGAGCCTATTTTAAGGATCCGAGCCTTCTTCTTTTCCTCTTTTCTGCATTTCGGAGCCTCTTCTCACCTCGACGCCTTCTACAAAGTTGTTCCCCGCATAGTGCTGCTTCCATTTGTGGATTTCGGGCATTTTACGTGGCACTCTTCCCGAGGTTTCCATTTTTACGGCGCGGCGCGACGCTCATTCATTTGTGGCCCCCCTTCGTCGCGTTTCGGTACGAGGACTCCCCCGCTCACTTCGACCTCCGTTTCAGGCGATTCTTGCACCGTTGGATCGGCGACAGACAGAGCTACGATCTAGGTATTTCTAGCTTCCCCTCATTTCGCACTTTTCGAGGATTTTTTCCAAGCTTACTGTGACCCTTTTTTCTGTGTTGGAGACTTGGACAGCGGCTCACTTCTTTGGCAATATCTCCGCGCTCGGGCATCGGATGGAGGTGTGCCTACAGTCGTTTTGCATCTACACATCGTAAGGAACGTCCTCGTGATTTTTTTGGATTTTTTGAATTTTTCCCGAAGGTAAGAAAATTTCATTTTTATGGACAGAGTTGTACAGTTTTTGTACTTGGGAATTTCGAGATGGTCACCTTGTGGATTTTGTAACTCGGCCTTCGGGACTCGAATTTCGACGTGCGGTACTCGTTTCGAAGGGCTCGACGCAACGATCGCGACAGTAATTTTGTTGGATTTTTCAGAGTCCGTTCTACAGGTGAAAATTTCACATCTTCGGGGCTGGTTTCAGCAGATGGTGTATACTTGGATTTTTTCAGCATAAAGTGTAACTTTGGACCTTTGGTTGTACCCAGGAAGGTTCGCGAGTGTTTTTGGAGAACTGCTAGGAGCCGAGATTTGCGCGACTTGTACCGTGGATACGGGTTCAGCATATATGGTTAGCAAGTGGCCACACCCTTCACCAACCTCAGGTTTGCCTTGGTTTAAGCACTTCAGGTGGGTAAACTTAGTAATGGTAACTGTTTAAGGGAATGGTAGGGTTATATGCATGTTATGCCTTATAGGATATAATAGTGGATGTTCATGTATGGTTAAGATAAGCTTACCCGGGAATGTCACTGTCACGCCCCGGGGTCGAAACTGCGACCCGGGCTCGCCAACAGATCCGCCACCTATGCCAAAACCCGCATAGGCGAAGCGTCTAACCTGCAAAAGATAGTACTATAGCTACACAAATATCAGAGCTGAAATAAAATGCTGTAGAATAAAATCCAATCACTATACAACATGAAATAAAGTACAATATCCATTTCCTCAAATACAGATAATCATCATACAATGTCCTCAGTACAGCATCTCTCGACTATAAAAGGAGATAAACTAAAACTATAGTACATCAGTCTCAGTCTCTCCAAATACAAAAGATCTCCCTCCAGGATAACAGTAAAATCAGCCAACAGCTACAGGAATCTCCAACCAGGGGATACAGCTACACTCCTCGGGTGGTACGATCTAGCTCGTGACTCCCTCGCCCCGAACAACGACCGAAGATCAGCAACTCCAATGAGGACTCTGCAAAACGGGGGGAGAAAAGAAGAGGAAACAACAGTGGGGGTGAGAACCACTAGTAAACCAGTAGCCTCCCCCTGTGGGTAAAGCCTCAAGCTCCGGCGTACCCACTAAGTCTACTAGAGGCAAGAAAAGGGCAAGGGGGTAAAGCTGTAAACAGAACTACTGAATAAAAGGGGAAACCACAACAAGTATGCCTCTAAATGCAATACCGAAGGAAATGACGGTATGAATGCATCAGGAAAACAGATCTGACCAAATAGACCCAATCTAGTGCCACCAGTAAAACTGGTACTGCCTGCTCTGCTGTCGAACTCAAGAACTCAGTAACCAGCACCAAGGCTCGAAATCCCAAGGTGACCGGCGCTCGGCACGGTGTAAAGCCTACTCCGGAGTGGCACTCGAGGGGAGCGACCCACACGAGTAAAGTATCACTGTATCAAGCATCTCTGTAACCACTGTCTCACAATAGCAGGACTGGATCATGACTATGATCAAAGTGGGAAACTCCGTCCACTAATGAAACCCCGATCCGATACAATAATACTCAAAAGTGGGAAATACCATCCACTAGAGAAATCTGATACCCAATCTGATGCAATAGTAAACATCCGGTCAACCGCCCAAAGTCCGCGGTCACCGCAATAACCCACAACCCACAATTGGGTAAAATAATCAAGATCCGGTCAACCGCCTACTGTCCGCGGTTGCCGCAATAACCCACAATCCAACATCAAGTACACCCTGTCACTGACCCTCAGGTCCCGGCTACACTATCCCAAACCTCTGCTCGAACTCGAGCAACATGACTCAAAAGTCTAAATAAAAGGAGAAAGAAAGCAATCATGGTTTCTCCTAAGTCAAATCCCAATATGATAGTGTAGCAATAAAATAGTGGCCTATCTAGATGTCCAAATAAGCATGCAAAAGTCCTCATGCAATGTGAAAGGGAGAATATGTCAAATAACAGTTTACATGTGTAATAATTAATAATATCCACATAAATATCACCATCAGGCTAAAATCATCAGTCAACTACACATGTATAAGATCCCTGATCCATAATAATTCCCAGAGTGAAACCCGCACATTGATATGTCATTATGTCCCAACAATTAATCCATTTAATCCACTTTCATAAAATCTAGGTGCTAATGTAGCATGTTAATTATCACAATTAATTATTCCAATGATCATGTCCCAACAGCAATATTATCCCAAAACATGCTATATCCACAAAATTAATCTCAGATGATAGGCTCACATGTATATCAGTCAATCATGCATGATAATCAATCAATATGCTCAATAGTGGGGTTTTCTAATAAACTTAGTGAGTAAGTCAGATATAGAGGCATGCAACAACCACCCACCTGAAGCGCTAACTGTCCGGGTCCGTACAGCTGAAAATACCAAAAACTCCAATCCTGCGCTCCAACAAGAACAGTACACCCGAAACACTCCTGGCACAACACAAAGTCCACTAAATACACTTAGGCTCCCAAATATTGCTTTAATTAACCCATACAACAACAGTCCCGAAACTGTTAAATTATCACCTGCAGAAAGTGCCCAGAAAAATCCCAGAAAAATATCACAGCGATCCTCGCATCGATAGCTTCGAAACGGTACCTTGCACGCCCAAATCCGAGTTCGGTAAGTCAAGTTATAAATTCGGCAAGGTGGTAATCCAAACATCAAACTGTGAAGAAAAACTGCACACTGTACACTGAGAAAACAGTAATTTTCACCTTCGAAACAATTTTCTAAAATCCCAGAAAAATCACCACTGTGTTCCTCGCGACGAGTAGATCAAAATCGACTCTTGAATCGCCTCGATCCGATGTTCCTAGGCTGAGATATAAATTCGGCAAGTTGGTGCTGTCCAAAATCCACCACAGAAAAATGGGGGTCAAAGATGCCTCGGGAAACGTGCCAAAAGTGCGAAACGGAGCGAAGCGATCAACACGAAAATCGAAGCCTTACCTCTTAGGAACACGCTGTCGAAGAAATCGTCCAAAAACTCCTCCTGGTTTGCTCACAGTGAATTTTGACTAATCTGCGACGGTAATGGGCCGAAATGGGGGAAAACCGAGGCGAACTGTAAAAATGATATCGCCGTTGCCGAGCTTCCAGAATTCTGAGAATCCACCACGAGATCAAGGGCACCAAGGGGAACAACTTTCATATACAACTCTCCCTCTCATTCCCTCTCTACAGCTCGGAAAAAGAAGGAAAAGAGGGAAGTGGGCTGCCTTATATAGGCCCACCAAACAATTCCAAAAATACCCGCTGTGTCCCGGTTTCGGGCGCCCGAAACTTTCGGGCGCAAACAGTGCGGCCCGGCCCGAACTTTCGGGCGCGCACAGTAGCCCGGCCCACCCGGCCCACACCCGCACACCCGATCCGGTCGGACCGCGTGACCGTCCGACCCGCTCCACGCGCCGACACGTGTCCCAGAACACCGGACAGCGGATCCGGCCGCTCCCCTCGCGCCGCGTGGCCGTCCTCGGTCAACGGGCAGTTGGCGCCCGCCAATGGCGGCCGCCACGTGGCGCACGCGTGCGCCACGTCGGCGCCGTGGCCGCCACGCCAGCCGGCCGCCGCCTGCCGCCTGCCGCCTGCGCGCCTGCGCCGCCGCCTGCCGCCCGTACGCGCACAGTGACGCGCCCAATCCCCGCGCGCCACGTGTCCAGCCAAACACTCGCTGCACCCGGTGCACAACACCCCAAACACCGAACCAATAACATCTGCCACGTGTCCCTCTCCGGTCCACCGTGCACCGCGCACCGCCCGCGCCTGCCGCGCACAGTGGCGCGCCCAATCCCCGCGCGCCACGTGCCACCCTCACTCGCTGCACCCGGTGCACCCGACTTCATGAACCGAACCAATAGGAAGATGCCACGTGTTTTCCCGCCCGGTCCACCGTGCACACCACAGCTCCGTAGACCGCGACCAGTGAGCCACCCAATCCAGTCATGCCACGTGGCACCCCGCTCTGGTGCACGCCGGCGCGTGGACCGCGCGCCTGCCCGCGCCCCTGCCCGCGCGCTGCGCGCTGCCGCCTGCCCGAGGCCGCGCCGCCGCCCTCCGCCGCTGCCCGCCGCCGCCGCCGCCGCCGGCGATCGCCGGAGTTACTGTTCCGGCGGTGAACAGTAACCCGTGCCCAAAAACATCAAGTGGGTAGTCCATTTTGACCGTTTTCGCGCGCTGAATCCGAATTTGACGTCCGTTTCGCCAAATTCCAACTCTAAAAATTGCCGAAGGCACCCGGAAATGCGTTCTTAGTCCAAACTTCGTGCGGAGCCCAATTTAAATATCCGATTCGCGCGAAACCACTTCTAAACCCTCCACGGGGTCCTCCGATCACTCACATGATCCATTTAAGCCCGAAGTCCAACACTTGTGTCCAATTATGCCCCAAACACCTCCAACACACCATGTAGGCCTCCAACAGCCACCCCAACGCACTGTAGCAGCTCTGCGGAGATCCGGGTCATCACATCCTCCCCCACTAAAAGAAAGTTTCGTCCTCGAAACTAAAGTCGTTCCTCAACACGGAATCTCAACCAAATAAAGGGGGGTAAACATCCAATCATCCACCACTCAAGCTCCCAAGGCTGACAAGTACCTCCTCCAAAGGCGCGATGCGGTCCTCGGGTCTCCATCTAGAACAAAGTAAAGGCGGGCACTCCAGAAAACCGTACCAACTCAACCAAGTACAGCTGGGCTAACCGCTCGAGCTACCAAGTAATCTGCATCGGTACAAGCCTCCGCTCTTCCCAGGGCCTCAGATGATCCAACCACAAGTCCATCGGCACAACAAGCTCGATCCAAGTACCTCTGTACTCCCGAGGCATCCAATATAAGTCCTCCAACTGATCACGTAACTCTGATCTCTAATCCAAAACCATCAGGGTGTAGCAACACCTCCCCAACTCTCGGGCATCAGCACACAACAATAAGCAGTTGGAAGAACCAGATCGCAAATCAATCTTCGAGGAGATCCCGTACCCTTGCAGCTGGTAAATCCAATCCTCCAGGCTCGAGAAAGGGTAACTGCTCCAGACGATCACTTCATCGAATTTCGGGAGTTGTGTCCTCAACTCCCAAACCAGTGACATGCTAGGCAACTCCAAAAGGAAAGGAGCCCTGACCAGGAGGGAGGGGTCCTCGCCCGGTCGCTCCCGAATCTTGACCATCCGAGCGAACCATTCAGCCGCGGTCTATCATCCAAAGATTCCTCAGTGACATCATCATACGCCACGTCTGCCTCGACAGTCCACACAGCGCCAGCTGCGGAGTCAACAAACTCAACCCCAAATAGCTCTCCTGCTCCGGGTATCCGCCACCACAGTGGCCCTATCGGGGTGATATTGGATGCTTGCCACAAATCCAACTGTAACTTCATAGCTACTATGGGAGGCATCACTGTATATCACAAATCCATCTCCCAACACTGGCGATGCTGAAATCAGGGCTGGTATCAATCTCATCACCAATTCGTCAAGCTCTGCTGGCACTATCCGGCTCACAAGCTCCTCACCTCAACAAATAACTGCCGGTCTCAGCCATTCTCGCATAGCATCCATTTTGGCCGGACTTCCACCACCGCCTCTTATGGCTAGACTAAGTGATCCAAGAAGATATGCTCTCGAAGCTAAAACTCGTACCACAACAACTTGGCATACAGCTTCTTCCTCACAGACCTTGTTACACCATCTATGAGTACTCCACCAGCTCTAAACCATACAGAGATGGGGTAAAATCAAAATATCCCGGAAGAATATCTCAAATAATTCTTCCAAGTGCAGCAGGAACACACAATTCCTCAAATCCTAAGACGACAGGGCCTTAGTCATTCCATTTGTCCTCACTGCACTCATAATGCCCCTACCGGGTCCTGAACACCATCTTGGCGGGATACTCAACTGTATGATCCCAAGAAGATACCTGCATCCCAAGCAGACAACTGCCGGGGTATAACTCCATCAAAGGTCCTAAATAACATCCAGACCTGCCTGCGGTCACCCCATACAAGGACCCTCACTGTCGTGTGTCCACGACGTGGCACTAGATCGAACAGACCCTCGATCCATCAGATCCTGCAACTGCGCCATCAGCTCTGTCAGCTCTACAGGTGATATCCAATGAGGTGCTATCGGGGTTGGCGTGGTTTCCTGAACCACGTCAACCGCAATCTCAATCTCCCTAATCGGCGGCATCATCATCAGCTCCGGTGGAATCACACCCGGGATCTCACGATAACAGGAATATCCTCGCGTCCCGGTGCCGCCGTTGGCACCTCTCGCATTGTCGCTACAACTTGTGTGCTCTGACTGTCTCAAGAACAAGTCTCTAATGTCTGCCTTGCAGAAGATCATAATCTTCTCTCTCCGCAGTCATACACCATGTGGCACTGTGCCAACCAATCCCACGCACTGGGTCAAACACTGACCAGGTACAAATACCAATAAGTCTGCCGATACCACTCGGGGTCTCAACTGCACTGGACATGATCCACAACCTCCTCCACATGCACCATCCCAACAGGAACCTGTACCTCAAGTGCATGTGGTAACAAATCTACCTCTAGTCCATGCAGGAATGCAACATGCTCTAACTTCGACTGCTGTGATGAAATCACACCTGCGACGACCCGATCCACTGCCTTGGTGCCCTCCACCCAGGCAGCACAGTCTCAATCGCTCACTGTAGGTGGTCGTCACTTAACCGGCCTAAAAACCAAGGCTATCCATAAAAAGGAGCACAATTCTCCGCCTTTGCTCACACTGAGGCAAGGAATACGCTCTTCGCAGACAACAATCCACGCTACCGCTGCGCCACTCTGATGACGATGCTGATGCTGCCACCGGGGTCCACCTGACCTCTGACATCTCAGAAAATCCATTATTGCAATCGTCATATAGCAAAACACAATTAATCCTTGCAATTCCTCATTCAATTATCCTTACTCAGCTCACCCCTCAAGCACATCCATTGTACCCCAAACACAAATGTTATCAATCACAAAGGGTAACCTTCCTTTGGGTAAGCTTTACATAATCCGTCCACAAGGATGTCCACCATCCAGAAAAGGAACACGAAAGTGCCTCTGCCAGCCGATCTGTCCCCCAACACTTAGCGCCAGGCGCCTCTATCCAGAACTCGCCTCTGGCGGCAGATCCCTATCCACAGGAACTGCAACAGTACGCTCCATACACAATGCCTACTCCATCGAGGCATCCAAAATCCAAAACAGAGGGATCAGATAAACTAAAAGGGTATTCTGGCGCAATCCACTCCCAGTCGCACACATCCTATGCGCTTCGTCCCTCGAAACCTGGAGCGTACAGTTCAACAACTGCCTCAATTCCCCAGCACAGGGGGACCCTCAATTGATCACTCCATCACCACCAACCACGATTTTGCCTCCAAAGGCTCCAACTCAAATCCATAAATCAGGGGGGTTCATCTGCCAAAACTGGCTCCATCCATCAATGATGTCCCACAACTCATCGACTGTCAGCTATCCACCCCACCTCGGTGCCTCGACACTAAACATTGACACGGAGGGGGCTACTCGCCCTTTCGGCGCCTCAGAAATCACTGCCGCTGAGGATACTGTAACCAGGTGGTCTCAGGAGAAAAACACTGTCGGGCTGCCCACTGCTCCGACAACTGTGTCACTCAGACCAGCGGCTCACTCTGCCGCTGATATACCTCTGACAATCCTGCCATCGGGACCTGAAGCTCTCTAACCTCAATCCGGATATCCGGTCCCAAAACAATCTGCTCAAGCTCCACCGCTGCGACGAGTGCACACCAATCCGCACAACGCGTCGGGGAGACACCGCTCACCACGACCAACTGCACCACAGCACAAAACAAAACTCGACCCAATCCGGCGAGAGTCTAGAGCATGTCAACCGTTCCGCCGCATTATGTTGTCTGCAGCCAACATAATTGCTTAGGAGAATAAACATGCCAATCACCCATCCCACCACTCGGGAGAGGTATAAAACTCAATCAGGACTCTCGCTAAAATCACGACTCTCACGAAGTCATCCTAGGGTCCAACCATAAGCCTAGGGTTTCTACAGTCCCAATTGACCTATCCCTAAGCTCTGATACCAACTTAATCTGTCACGCCCCGGGGTCGAAACTGCGACCCGGGCTCGCCAACAGATCCGCCACCTATGCCAAAACCCGCATAGGCGAAGCGTCTAACCTGCAAAAGATAGTACTATAGCTACACAAATATCAGAGCTGAAATAAAATGCTGTAAAATAAAATCCAATCACTGTACAACATGAAATAAAGTACAATATCCATTTCCTCAAATACAGATAATCATCATACAATGTCCTCAGTACAGCATCTCTCAACTATAAAAGGAAATAAACTAAAACTATAGTACATCAGTCTCACTCTGTCTCTCCAAATACAAAAGATCTCCCTCCAGATAACAGTAAAATCAGCCAACAGCTACAGGAATCTCCAACCAGGGGATACAGCTACACTCCTCGGGTGGTACAGATCTAGCTCGTGACTCCCTCGCCCCGAACAACGACCGAAGATCAGCAACTCCAATGAGGACTCTGCAAAACAGGGGGGAGAAAAGAAGAGGAAACAACAGTGGGGGTGAGAACCACTAGTAAACCAGTAGCCTCCCCCTGTGGGTAAAGCCTCAAGCTCCGGCGTACCCACTAAGTCTACTAGAGGCAAGAAAAGGGCAAGGGGGTAAAGCTGTAACAGAACTACTGAATAAAAGGGGAAACCACCACAAGTATGCCTCTAAATGCAATACCGAAGGAAATGACGGTATGAATGCATCGGAAAACAGATCTGACCAAATAGACCCAATCTAGACACCAGTAAAACTGGTACTGCCTGCTCTGCTGTCGAACTCAAGAACTCAGTAGGGGACCAGCACACAAGGCTCGAATCCCAAGGTGCCCGGCGCTCGGCACGGTGTAAAGCCTACTCCGGAGTGGCACTCGAGGGGAGCGACCCACACGAGTAAAGTATCACTGTATCAAGCATCTCTGTAACCACTGTCTCATAATAGCAGGACTGGATCATGACTATGATCAAAGTGGGAAACTCCGTCCACTAATGAAACCCCGATCCGATACAATAATACTCAAAAGTGGGAAATACCATCCACTAGAGAAATCTGATACCCAATCTGATGCAATAGTAAACATCCGGTCAACCGCCCAAAGTCCGCGGTCACCGCAATAACCCACAACCCACAATTGGGTAAAATAATCAAGATCCGGTCAACCGCCTACTGTCCGCGGTTGCCGCAATAACCCACAATCCACATCAAGTACACCCTATCTCTGACCCTCAGGTCCCGGCTACACTATCCCAAACCTCTGCTCGAACTCGAGCAACATGACTCAAAAGTCTAAATAAGAAGGAGAAAGAAAGCAATCATGGTTTCTCCTAAGTCAAATCCCAATATGATAGTGTAGCAATAAAATAGTGGCCTATCTAGATGTCCAAATAAGCATGCAAAAGTCCTCATGCAATGTGAAAGGGAGAATATGTCAAATAACAGTTTACATGTGTAATAATAATAATATCCACATAAATATCACCATCAGGCTAAAATCATCAGTCGACTACACATGTATAAGATCCCTGATCCATAATAATTCCCAGAGTGAAACCCGCACATTGATATATCATTATGTCCCAACAATTAATCCATTTAATCCACTTTCATAAAATCTAGGTGCTAATGTAGCATGTTAATTATCACAATTAAGTATTCCCCGAATCATGTCCCCTCAGTGATATTATCCCAAAACATGCTATATCCACATAATTAATCCCAGAAGATAGGCTCACATGTATATCAGTCAATCATGCATGATAATCAATCAATATGCTCAATAGTGGGGTTTTCTAATAAACTTAGTGAGTAAGTCAGATATAGAGGCATGCAACAACCACCCACCTGAAGCGCTAACTGTCCGGGTCCATACAGCTGAAAATACCAAAAACTCCAATCCTGCGCTCCAACAAGAACAGTACACCCGAAACACTCCTGGCACAACACAAAGTCCACTAAACACACTTAGGCTCCCAAATATTGCTTTAATTAACCCATACAACAACAGTCCCGAAACTGTTAAATTATCACCTGCAGAAAGTGCCCAGAAAAATCCCAGAAAAATATCACAGCGATCCTCGCATCGATAGCTTCGAAACGGTACCTTGCACGCCCAAATCCGAGTTCGGTAAGTCAAGTTATAAATTCGGCAAGGTGGTAATCCAAACATCAAACTGTGAAGAAAAACTGCACACTGTACACTGAGAAAACAGTAATTTTCACCTTCGAAACAATTTTCTAAAATTCCAGAAAAATCACCACTGTGTTCCTCGCGACGAGTAGATCAAAATCGACTCTTGAATCGCCTCGATCCGATGTTCCTAGGCTGAGATATAAATTCGGCAAGTTGGTGCTGTCCAAAATCCACCACAGAAAAATGGGGGTCAAAGATGCCTCGGGAAACGTGCCAAAAGTGCGAAACGGAGCGAAGCGATCAACACGAAAATCGAAGCCTTACCTCTTAGGAACACGCTGTCGAAGAAATCGTCCAAAAACTCCTCCTGGTTTGCTCACAGTGAAATTTTGAATAATCTGCGACGGTAATGGGCCGAAATGGGGGAAAACCGAGGCGAACTGTAAAAATGATATCGCCGATGCCGAGCTTCCAGATATTCTGAGAATCCACCAGGAGATCAAGGGCACCAAGGGGAACAACTTTCATATACAACTCTCCCTCTCATTCCCTCTCTACAGCTCGGAAAAGAAGGAAAAGAGGGAAGTGGGCTGCCTTATATAGGCCCACCAAACAATTCCAAAAATACCCGCTGTGTCCTTTTTTCGGGCGCCCGAAACATTTCGGGCGCAAACAGTGCGGCCCGGCCCGAACATTCGGGCGCGCACAGTAGCCCGGCCCACGCGGCCCACACCCGCACACCCGATCCGGTCGGACCGCGTGACCGTCCGACCCGCTCCACGCGCTGACACGTGTCCCAGAACACCGGACAGGCAACCCGGCCGCTCCCCTCGCGCCACGTGGCCGTCGTCAAGTCAACGAGCAGTTGGCGCCCGCCAATGGCGGGCTGCCACGTGGCGCCCGCGTGCGCCACCTGCCGCCGTGCCCGCCACGCCAGCCGGCCGCCGCCTGCCGCCTGCCGCCTGCCGCCTGCGCGCCTGACGCCGCCGCCTGCCGCCCGTACGCGCACAGTGACGCGCCCAATCCCCGCGCGCCACGTGTCCAGTCCAAATACCCGCTGAACCTGGTGCACAGAAAACCCCAAACACCGAACCAATAAACATCTGCCACGTGTCCCTCTCCGGTGCACCGTACACCGCGCACCGCCCGCGCCTGCCGCGCACAGTGGCGCGCCCAATCCCCGCGCGCCACGTGCCAACCTTTCACTCGCTGCACCCGGTGCACCCGACTACATGAACCGAACCAATAGGAAGATGCCACGTGTTTTCCCGCCCGGTCCACCGTGCACACCACAGCTCCGTAGACCGAGACCAGTGAGCCACCCAATCCAGTCATGCCACGTGGCACCCCGCTCTGGTGCACGCCGGCGCGTGGACCGCGCGCCTGCCCGCGCCCCTGCCCGCGCGCTGCGCGCTGCCGCCTGCCCGAGGCCGCGCCGCCGCCCTCCGCCGCTGCCCGCCGCCGGCGATCGCCGGAGTTACTGTTCCGGCGGTGAACAGTAACCCGTGCCCAAAAACATCAAGTGGGTAGTCCATTTTGACCGTTTTCGCGCGCTGAATCCGAATTTGACGTCCGTTTCGCCAAATTCCAACTCTAAAAATTGCCGAAGGCACCCGGAAATGCGTTCTTAGTCCAAACTTCGTGCGGAGCCCAATTTAAATATCCGATTCGCGCGAAACCACTTCTAAACCCTCCACGGGGTCCTCTGATCACTCACAGGGTCCAAAAAGCCTGAAGTCCAACACTTGTGTCCAATTATGCCCCAAACACCTCTAACACACCATGTAGGCCTCCAACAGCCACCCCAATGCACTGTAGCAGCTCTGCGGAGATCCGGGTCATCACAGTCACCCTCTATGATTGATAGCATGCCTAATTTAATGTACAACCAATATGAGCAAAAGGTAAGCATGGAAACAGCCTAGATCATGTGGCTTGATGCTTACCTGATAATTGTACATGTTTGTTGAACTAGAGACTTAGCATGTGGTAGACAGGATATATTTATCCCACACTAGATGACATAGAGATCTTACATGTTTATTCACTGGCCTACTTGTGTGAGATTGGTATATCATAGTAGAAATACTTTAGCATGCTGTGCTACTTTATGTTTCACTCTCTTTCATCGTTTCTGAGGACAAAATCATGCTTGTATGGACACGTAGTTAGGCCATCTTTTACTGCTGCACTACATATTGGAACTTGACTTAGGAGAAACCATGTTATTCCTTTTCTCCTTCTTGTTAGTCAGGCGGTCTGTGTTGCTCGGGTGCGAGAAGGGGTCTGGGGTAGTGTAGCAGGGGCATTGGTGTCGGGGACGGGTTGTGTTGGATTGCGGCTTGCAGGGTTTTGCGGTGACCACGGACTTTGGGCGGTTGACCGGAGGTCGGTTATAGTACTTGATTATAGACAGCAGGGTATTGCGGCGACCGCGGATCTTGGGCGGTTGACCGGACGTTACTTTTGCATCTGATTGAGGACCGGGGTTTTCTTTAGTGGATGGGTTTTTCCACTTTGATCAGAGTCGTGATCCAGTCCTGCTATACAGAGATACTTGTTACTGAGATACTTTACTCGTGTGGGTCGCTCCCCTCGAGTGCCACTCCGGAGGTAGGCTTGACCGAGCCGTGTGCCGGTCTGTTACTTATATTTTGACCGAGCCGTGTGCCGGTCCGTTACTTATATTGAGATCGAGCCGTGTGCCGATCAGTTACTGAGTTCGACAGCAGAGCAGGCAGTACCGGGTTTTATACCGGTTCATTTGATTGGGTTTATTTCGGCCAGATACTTTTATTGTTGCACTCGTGCCTGGGGGCCGAGTGCAGTCTGGTAGCTGAGTTTAGACCAGTGCTAGTATTGTTGGGAGTCATTTGGTTGACGGTGGTCCCGTGTCGTTGAGAGTACTTTGACCGTTGTGTGAGAGGTTGAGCATCTTGAGTCTATCCGTTCTGAGAGAGAGCATGGATTTCAACTATAGCCTGCATGAGCCACTATTCGATAGCGAGCTAGTCCATTTGGACACCCTACGTAATTCCTGCCCAGCAGTGGGAGGTGGTTGTAGATGAGAGCAGGTTTGACTGGACCAGATGTGGCAGTCAGCTCGATTGGGTCGATTGTGCACTTCATGTGCTAGTGGTGGCATACCATACTTGGATTCTCCCCTCTTGAGCATTTAGATGGAGGCATAGTAGCTGTTGAGTGTCATCAGCGTTCTTGTTCAGTTCTCATGGCTTTGGTTATTTTATGTCTCTTGAGGGCTTAGTGGGCAGACCGTCGGGTCTGGCGGTGGTACCCACTGAGAACTCCCTTTTTGGTGTAGTTCTCACACCCATTGGGGTTTTTCCCTCTCCTTTTTCCTTCCTCTCCTTTATTTTGCAGAGTCTTAGTGGGCGTTGCTGATTCTGCGGTTGTTGATCGAGGCGAGGGAGTCGCGAGTTAGATCCCTACCCATCGTTGGAGAGTAGCGATACCCCTTCTGATGAGATCTTCAGTAGATTGGCTATTTTATTTTTCTCTTTTGAGAGACTGATGTAGTGAGGATATGATATGTATTGAGAGCCTGTACACTGATGTATTTATTGGAGATACCTCCCTGTTGAGTTCTGAGTTTTGTATATGAGGACATTATATGGTTACCAGTTTTGGGAGATGGACATTGTTGTATTATTTCCAGTTGTACATCGCTTGATTTTAGTTTACAGCAGATTCTTATTTATAGCTCTGATATCTGTTTAGCCGTAGTACTTTTCTTGCAGGTAGGACGCTTCGCCTATGCGGGTTTGGCATAGGTGGCGGATCTGTTGGCGAGCCCGGGTCGCAGTTTCGACCCGGGGCGTGACATTGTGTGACAACACCAATGCGATAAATATTTCTAAAAATCCTGTGTTGCACTCAAGAACAAAACACATGAAATTGAGGTATCATTTTCTTAGAGAGCTAGGTTAATCAAGTACTTTGCAAATTTCTTATGTTTCAACTGATGATCAATTAGCCAATTTTCTAGCAAAACCTTTGGATCAAAAACGTTTCATTCATTTGCAAAAAGCAATTGGTATGCTTTATTTGATATAACTGTTTTTTGAACCATTGCTTTAATAGGTTTTTGTTTTGTGTTTTTGTTCTCTTTGTTTGTATATATTTATGTACATTAGAACATTAATTGAGCATTAGCATAATTGACTTTAATTGCATCCTTTCATGTTTTGAGAAGTTTATTATGATTTTAATATCATTATAACTCATTTGATGCAATGATCATTTATATCAATTATCTCATCTTTAATTGATCGAAGTCAATACCTCACTCAATGATCTCTTGGTATTAATTTTATCTTATTTGATGATTGAAATAAGTATGAACACGAGATCAATTTTTGGTTGAATACTGAATATCTTACATAATTGATAGCCAATTGAGGGGGAGTTTATTAAAATTTTTATGCTCGAAAGATGTGGAAAGAGTTACATCCTTTAGAGGAGTATGAAAACTACCACCACATAGAGGAAAGAGCTACCACTTCGGTCGTCCGAGTACTGTGTGCAGCTACCACATGTTTACCAAGCATGGTGTTACTGTTTATTTGATAAATGCTTTTTGGAATAATTGATTCATTCAAATTCCAATGTTGGTATAAGGTGGGATCTTATATTGAAAGATGCTCAAAGAGCCACTCCCTACATATATTGACTAGATACTATTATCTAACTTATTTGGGATTTCAAACATCTATCGATCTTTGTGCTTCATTTTCTTTGCTTAATTGATGATTTGATAAACTCATTACTCATTAGATCGTGATTGATGTTTCGAACTTGCTCAACTTTAGAGGTTATAACTTTTATAAATTTTCGTTTCATAATTTGGATATATTGATAGATTTCTCATAATCAATTTCCTTTCATATGAACCGATACTTTTTGTTTAAAGTTGATATTCAAGAATGCTTACATACTTTTTCTGAATTTTCTGGAATTTTTATGTTCTGAAGAAAAAGTTGTAAGCAGTCCGGACTGAAGACAGTCAGTCCAGATCCCGAACGATGGGATTTTCAGCGCAAAGCTGATCCGGACCGCGGCTAAGGTTTATATCAAAACGAAAGGTTTTAGATGTTTCATTCTCTCCAAGCTTTCGATTCTTGGTTTTCTGAGTTTCTCTCTCTAGAAATCGAAGGTTTTTGGATCTTTTCAACTAAAAGCCTCTCAATTCAAGTAAGTTTTATAGATCAAAACTCGGTTCATTCACTGTTCTTGCAGTTTTTGTCAATGGATTTCATGGCTTGATTTCTTTCTTGCACGATTTTTGTTCAAATTTCTTGTGAAATCTAAGCTCTGGATGCCTGAGAATTGTTTCTATACTAGATATTGTGTTTCTAAACGGATTTTTAGGCTTCGATTTAAGAAATTTCGGTTTTAGGACAATTTTTTGGATTTTTCGAAATATGAGAAATTGATCTATTTCTTTAATTCTTTTTGCAAAATTATCTTGATTCCTAACTTCTACACATGTGTTAAGAATTATTTAAGTATTTTTCAATATTTTTTTTTAAAATTAAACAATTTTTCCATGTTCTTGAGACTTGCTCACAGGTACTTCTTGGTAAAACCTTTGCTACAATAGCTCTTGAATGGATCATTGTGTTCTTCTCTGCTCTAGTTAGCACAAGGATCACCAACAAGCTCAAAAGAGCAAGAAAAACTCAGGGAGACGCGGAATTTGTTCCGTTGGATGAATCAGAAACAGAGTCGGAGGACTGGGACTCTACTGTCGAAGGTGCTCGGAAGAAAGCAGCTAAGAAACTCACCTCCACTCCCAAGGGAAAAGCTACTGGGAAGGCCAAGTCTACTCCTCCTACCACTGCAGAAAAAGGGAAGACGCCGATGAAGCCTATCTCTATGAAGAAAAAGAGTGTCGCAAGGAAGCGAACACGAACTGGTGGAATAACAATTGAGGAGCCACTAGCCAATGAGCCACCTCAGCAGGAGTTTGTTCACATCAATATAGAAAGAATGAAGGACTTCGAGAAAAGAGAATGTATTGGTGAGAGACATGTGAATGTTGCAACACTCAAGGAACGTTCTAAAGAATTTAGAGTTTTGTTTAATAGAGCTGGATATTCACAGATTTGTAAATTTCTCGAGACCACGGAATATTGCCTACATCTTGTTCGAACCTCCCAAGTCTGCACATTCGGACGCTCGAATCCTCATTTCGGCATTCGAAATGTGCCCAAAACACAAGTTGAGCTCATTTGACCCTCCGGAGTCCATTTTCGCATTAGTTTTGCGCCAATACGCCTCCAACCTAGTCAAACAATCCCCAGAGGTGCTGACTAACATCTAACACTACAACCTTGCCAATTTGCCATGGTCCAGTATACTACAATAGTATATGGTATATTTTCGGATAATAATATATGAGTTAGATTAGAATAGTATCGGTAACAAATAGGCTATGTTACCACTGATTTGTTTTCAAAGATGGAGTCTCGAAATAAACATCGGAACTATTGAACATGTTCTAGACCATTTAAACCATAGAAAAATCAAATTTTAAATTTTTCGACATCATTGACCATAAAAAAGTAATAAAAATTATAATTTTAATGGTCAATATGAAATGTGTGCTCGTTTAGGGACTGTTTGGTTGTATGTAGAATTTGCAACTGCACTATAGTTGTAACTACATGCAAATCGAAATCTCACGTTTGGTTCCATGTGTTTGAATCCAACTGCTGTAGTTAGAACTGCATAAGGAAGCCCAACTACAGTCGCCGGGGAGAGTAACTTTAAATAAAAGATAACCTTACCTCAATTACTTTCTGTGTAAATAAAAAATTTTCTTATATTTGAAGTAATCTTACCAGCGTGTGTGTGTGTGTGTATATATAAAGTGATAAAATTTTATAAACGCACTCCTCCATTATATGTAACCAAATAAATTATTTATAACTACAACACTTTCTACTACATCCATTCAAACAAGATATATGTAATTATAACTGCTACATCTCCAACTACATTGCATTTCTAATTATATTAAACAGCTTTTTAAAGGTGTAAAAAAAATTCAAATCTGTTAGATTTTCGTGAGAAAATTTTTTAACTATTGAAAACAAGATCTACATTCTTGATCTTGAGTACAAGAATTCTAGCTATCATCGTTTTTCGAAGAATATTTATATTCAGAAATTTATTATTTTGTCCATTTGATACACAAGAAAATAGTATCGAAAAATTATAAAAATTTTATTTCTATATATAATGGTATAAATTATTTCAGTGATACTAATAGCTGATTTGGAGACTACAACATCAAAAATAAATTAATAGCAACGGAGCCTATTTGCTACCAATAGTACTCAAACCCAACTCTAATAACAACAATAATAATTAGGTATATTAATATATTTAAATTTAAATATATAATATATGATGCAGCCATATTTTTTTATTACTTTAATTATTTTTATTAAACTAAATATAAACATTAGAATAGCCTTATCTATGTAGAAAGCTGGAATAGTTGCTCTGGGGTAATTTTAGAATTATTAAAATAATCTGATTTGACTTGAATAATTGTTTCAATTAGTTTTATTATCATATTTGACAGAATAACGAAAATATTCTTTGCATTTCCTGTGGAAATCTAATATAGCCTTAAAATACTAAAAGCATTACCTATAAAGCATGTCGAAAGACATGCTTTCTTGTAGACTGTAGCTGTTAGGAAAGAAATGAAAATTAAGATGTTGAAAATAGTGAGAACAATCACTCGTTTCTATTCTAGCACAAATGATAAAAAATTTTGTGATTAATATTCGAAATTCAAATTAAAAGTTTAATTACTTCATATTTTTAACTAAAAAATTATTTCAAAATAAACGAAACGGATAACATGTTATCTTTCTGTAAAAAAAAAAAAAATAATAAAAAAAATTAGTAAGAGCATCTGCATCAGCATTTTATTTTACAAGATTTCATTGTTATACACTTAACAACCTTAATTTAAAAGTGTTTTAATATATAAAATTTTATTCTAAATTTCTAAAGAAAAAGCTTAGATTGTATTTTTACAACAAAAAACAAAGTAATAAATATCAAAAATACAAAAAATAACTATTTCGAGAGCCGGGCCAAACAAAACCAAACCGGCACCTATCTTGAAGTACAGCCGTTAATAAATTAGGCACCTCCACGGCAGAGAAGGAGACGATGCGGTAACAGTAAGTTCACCAAAAGTGCGAGGGATCCCAAACCCAGGTTAATAATGAAAGGAGGGTAACATAAATAAATGAATAAGTGGACCTAGGGCTTGTTGTATGTCACGTGCCGCCAACTCACTCACTCATCTCCTCCATCAAACCAATCTCGAGATGCTTAGTTCTCCGATCCACTCTCTGTCACCCACCATTTTAATCATTATTTTTCTCTTTCTTTAAGCATGTCTTTGTGCTTCACTTTTGTGGTGTTTGTGCTTTTTATCGCAGACCTGTCCACTGCTGCTGCTGCTGTCACAAACGTTAACTTCTTTTCACTTTCGTTTTTTTCACTTTCTTTTTTTTTTATCCTTATTTCGTATTACGCCACAGTATTAAATAATTAATGTGCGGACCAGGTTTATTACCGGGGCTTTCATATGAGCAGTATTTTGAATTAGTTATTTTTTAAAAAAATAATAAGAAAATATAAATTATATTGTTATTTCTCAAACTATAGAACACACCATATTTTAATTTGTAAATGTTATAATTTTTTATTCAAATTATGAGGCTCGTGACATTTTAATATTTAAACTTTTTAATTGCTCGTAATTTTTGCCTCGAATTACAGGATATGTAATATTTTAATTCCCAATCTTTTCAAATTATTATAATAAAATTTTACAATCTATTTTTTTTAATAAATTACTAATATCAAAGTAATATGATATTTTAATTATTATTACATCATCAAGTAGAATATTATTATAATTTAGAAAGTTTAAGAACTAAAATATCGCATACTACGTAGTTCGAATAGAAAATTATAACTAATTAAAATTTGAGTGACTCATAGTTCGAATAAAACATTATAATAAATTAAAGTTTGAAGATTAAAATATCACGCTCCTCATTGTTTAAAGACCAAAAATATAATTTATCTCAAAAAAAAAACAACGGGTACAGTATTTTTGAAGAATTTAGATAAAAGATCTATTATTTTATAATTTAATTTCTTTTTTTTTTTTGTAAAAATTGGTATTACACACGATAATGAAGAGCTAGCCACACTTTCCAAATCACAAGCGACAAAATTTAGCATTTTAATACCAGAGTCCAATTGGAATGTTTATATTCTACTAATAACTTTATCACGATTGACAGGGACAAAGTTATCTTAAGACGCAAAGTGATTATAACCTCTCTCTCAATTTTTTAATATTACTTATTAGTTCTAAATACTAATCTAATAATTTTTTTTAGATAGTCATGGCTCCCTCAGCTTTTTAATATTTGCTTAATTTATTCTTTGTGCCAATATAAATTTTTTTTTCTTCTCTGTATATAGTTTAAATAGGTAAAAGTATATTAAGAGTCGCATACTTATAAAGTATTTTGAAATACATTTCTTAACTCCAAATTTTTTATTTTTTATTTTTTTTTAATTTCTACAGCTAGTTTATTTAACAAAATAAAATATTATATTAAATTTAATAGTTCTTTGATCTAAATTATAATTTTATTTATTAAAAATGCTAAGAATTTGATCGATCGCTAACTGAATTACTGTTAAATTTAGTAAAATTTATAGTTATTTGAATATAATAATATAAATAAAATAATTAAAAATTAAATATCTGTAAGTAAAAATTAATTTTAATATTTTTACATTAATTATTAAATTAATATTTTTTTAAAAAAAACTTGATTACATAAAATTATATTTATGTGCTAAAATTTTTATTTAAATATATTTTGGTCTCTCTCAGAATTAAATTTTGGCTTCGTCCCCTGACGATTGGATTTATCTATTTTAATATTTTTAATTTTTAAATCATATTATTTTTATTATAATAGGACTTGCACTTTATTATATTGGTTTTACACATTGATATATGTCCTCCATACACATTTTAAAAATTCAAGCTAGTTTGTGTAAATTATAAAAAAAAAATTTAATGAATAATGAAGTAGCACTAATACTAACGGATTATATTTTTAGTTGGATAGGCCACAGTTGATATGATACATCTCTTGTGCCCACAGAGGCTTGGCCGCATTGAAATCCTTTTACTAAAAGCTAATGATTTAAAAGATTGCGAGCTACATCCATTAAGTTGTTCTCATAAACATGACAGACGAGTCAGACAAGTCATGGTAATGGGATAAAGCAGCGTGCTGCATTCAATGGAGTCGGGTTGAATGAACTGGGACAATAAAACAATAATTAAGCACATGCACTAGGTTGAGTGGGCTTACCGCGGCTCAAAAAGAATCTGAATGGCATATACGTTTGGAGTGGTTCAGTGCGATAATTTGGGAATAAGCACTATTATGCACCTATAATAAACTACTCCAAATAACTCACATATTTACATAAATTTTTTTTAATATATATATATATATATATATATATATATATATATATATATATATATATATATATATATATTATAAACTTTAGAAATCTCACAAATGTATTTTTATTCTTAATTCTTAATTAGTGTAGTGTTGGTGCTATGCACCAGGTAGATAGTATTTCAATCAATTAAAATATATAATTATTAATTTTAAGGTTAAAAAAATTATAAAGTATTTTTATGTAAATTACAAAAATAAATTTTTTTATTAATATTTTCTTGAAATTCAATATTTGAAGAGTTAAATTATTCTAATAACTTTATTTAAAAATTCAATTAAACTTAATAGTGTTGGTACCTATTATAAAAATAAATTTTTTTAACTTAAATGTTAATGATTGAGGACATATTTCAAATTATTGAAAAATGTGAGATGCCTCTACTTTGTTAAAATTAATTAGAGAAAGAAGAAATTAGTCTATTCACCTGGTGTATATTAATACTTTATATACTGCAACTTATATTAGATAACTAATATTCTAATATCAAAACTTAATTAAATAAATAAGATCTACACTATCACACCTTGGATTGTATCAATTCTGGCATCGCCAACAGATCCTCCACCAGCATGAAATGTCTCGAATAAGAAAAATGTCTAATCTGCAAGAATAACTATAACTACAACTATACAGATATCAAAACTGAAATAAAACTGCTAAAATAAAAGAGATACATAGTCCAATATACATCTAATATACAACCAAAAATACATAGACATCTTCCCGATATGAAAATAAAAATTAAAATATTCAGATGTACAAGAAGTGCTATCCAAAATACAGCAAGTAGGGTACTCCACTAACACGATCAACTTTACAAGTAGGGATCTAGCTCGCGACTCCCTAACCTCGATCAGTAGCAGCTATGGGTGCAGAAGTCTATGCAAAAATGACAAAAAATCGCGGGTGTGAGAATTAGTAAAACAAAATAGTTCTCAGTTGTCACGCCCCGGGGTCGAAACTGCGACCCGGGCTCGCTAACAGATCCGCCATCTGTACGGAAACTGCCGTACAGACGAAGCGTCTACCCTGCAAATAAATCTATAGCTAACAGATATCAGAGCATAAGTAAGTACATGCTATAGAAAGGAAACAGAACAACTGTACTAGAGTAAATAAAATCCAAGATACAAGCTGTCCTCAAGATACATAAATAACATCTCTCAAAATCTCACACTACAAAAGTGGAAACACAAAAGGGGTACTACTACCTCTCCACTACTGACTCGGGTAAGCGACTAGCCGGCCACGCCCTTACCTCGATCTGAAGACTCCGCACGGGAAGGAGTCGGAGCAGCTACCTCAGGGAAACCTGCACCGCAGCGGGTGTGAGAACTACTGCAAAGGTAGTTCCCAGTGGGTACCGTCCTCAAAGCACACGGAATGCCCACTAAGTCTACCGGAGGCACAGCAATAAAAAAAACAGATAGATAGATAGATAGATATGAAAGCAGGAAATCTATCTCTATATGCCTCTACATATGCTCAAAGGAAAAATACTCATCTATGAACATGTAGTGTAACTCACTCACACATCTCACCCAAATCTCAATGACTGTCCACTTTGGATCAGTCTAGACCAAGTCAAGGTCCTGCCTGCGCTCATCTACGGCCGCACATCCCGGAGGAACGGACTTACGTAGGGTGTCCCTCAAGGACTATCAGTAACACATCGCAGCCTCGTCAGGCTCGGTAACATCATCGCACCCGGGGCGTAGCTCGAGGGGAGCGACCCCACCGAACTCAAGTATCTCAAGTATCTCATAACTGGCATAACTGCCAGGCTCAGCAGGCTATAATCCTCGATCAAATAGATCGGAAACAGTGAACTGACAACTCACTCTCATGTCAAGGTCGGAGTAAACTCCACGACTCAATCTGTAGTGCTCTCATAGAACCCCCAATGACACTAGAAAATCTCGAAAGTCATAACATGGCTCTAAAAACCAACAAATATCTCCTCGGCCCCCCGGCACGAGAGAACATGCACCCCGAACCCATGCAGCATCACTAGAACCCTTAGACATTTTAAAACCATTTTTAAAAGTCAATTTTCCAATAAAACGGGCTTTCGGATTTTTAAAACGGTTCAGGTGCTTAAGTGAGACCAACCAAGTATATCGACTAGTGTCATACAATGCCAAGAGTCCACTAAAAATATTCCGGGGTTCAGATAATTTTTCTGTAATTTTCTAGGCAACTATCAGATTATTTAACAGCTAAAATATACAGTTTTGACATGATCAAAGTGCGTTCTGAAGCATTAGAGGGCATTCCACGATTTTTGGAAGAAAATCCAACCCACCTCAAATGCTTTCCGAAGGCCGCGCCGAAATCGGTGAAGAAACGGGCGAAATCTGACGAAAAACTGAACTGAGCCCCTCGCGCGCACGCGCGCCGTCGCGCGTCTCGGAAAAATCCACGGAGCTCCCGACAACCTCCACGACACCCAGCTAGGTCACCATAAAAAACTCAGCTCAATCCGATCACTCCACATCAAGAATTTAAGCAAGCGTTGTTTGCGGATTTGCACAGTGATCCCAACCTGCAAGCCTCCACCCGAGAGCACAAGAAGGAGCAAGGATGGAAATTAACTCAAATTACCAATCAAATCCATCAATTAAACTCAAGAGGAGAATCAAGAAATCCAAATTGACATTCCCCATCAATTAGTTTACCTCAATTGCTCTCCGCGTGCGCAAGTTGACCGAGTCAACACTCACAAGCAGCACGAGAGCCCCCAGCTCCTTCTCCTTCTACTTCTTCCTCTTCTTCTCTTCTCTGGCAGCAAGGGATGGAGGAGGAGATAAGGATGAAAATGTGGGTAAGGGTGAAGGTGACAGTGTGTATAAATCACGCTTGGAGTGGTTGGAACAGAGGAAAAGCCCATACCTCGCACTGTGCACAAAACCGGGCAAATCTGGGCATTTTTGTGCTTGTGTACCGGTACCACCCTCTTGGTACCGGTACACGGCCTTGGTTCCGGAACCAAGTGGCTGGTTCCGGAACCAAGCCACCCAAACCTCCCAGAATAGCCCAGAAACCTCCAAAATCGCCCCGCCAACTCACTTTCTCGCCTCGGAACCTCCGCAACACCTCAAAACCAAACGAACACCTCTGTAAATACATATTACACATGTCCCAGGTGTTCAACTCACAAGAAAACCATCCAAGAAGCCACTGCTCAACCCGCAAGCTCCAAAGCCGACGCTAACTCACTTTTCTACAAAAATACCTCCGCGTCGCTCCGGGACCACCCGAACCTCTCTGTAAATACAAATAGAGTCTGCTGAAGGTATTTCCACAATACCAGGCTGCCACGTGGAGTCGGCACACTGCCCGAAGCTCCGGTACTCTACACTCTCCCCTCCTTTAAAAGGTTTCGTCCTCGAAACCACAAAAACCACAACTCAGGAGGGCGGCTCAAATAAGTGGGGATATGAAACTCTCAGCTCATCCTCAGGCTCCCATGTGGCCTCTCGCTCCTCATGATGACTCCATAAAACCTTTACAAAAGGTATGATCCGGTTGCGCAATTCTCTCGTCTCTCGAGCAAGAATCCGCACCGGTCGCTCCTGGTAGCTCAAGTCCTCGTCTAACTCCAAGGAGGTGAAGTCCAAAATATGTGTGGGATCAAACACATATTTCCTCAAGGTGGATACATGGAATACATCGTGGGTGCCTGCCAACCGCGGCGGTAGCGCAACTCGATAAGCCACTGGACCAATGCGCTCTAGCACCTCGAATGGACCGATAAACCGCGGACTAAGCTTTTCGCGTACTCCAAATCGGCGAATACCTCGAGATGGCGAGACTTTCAGAAAAACATGGTCTCCCACCTGAAACTCCAAGTCTCGCCGCCTCCTGTCTGCATAACTCCTCTGACGGCTCTGAGCGGTCTCTAAATGTCGCCGAATGATCCTGACCTTTTCCTCAGCTTCAACAAGCAAATCTGGCCCCAAGGTCTTCCTTTCACCCACGTCACTCCAAAATAGAGGCGATCGACACTTCCGACCATACAATGCTTCGTAGGGCGCCATCTGAATGCTCGCCTGGAAGCTATTGTTATACGCGAACTCGGCTAATCTCAAGTGTCGATCCCAACTGCCACTGAAGCTCAGGACACATGCTCTCAACATGTCCTCCAGAGTCTGGATGGTCCTCTCTGACTGTCCATCAGTCTGTGGGTGGAAGGCGGTGCTAAACTGAAGCTGGGTCCCCAAGGCTTTGTGCAAACTCCTCCAAAACTGTGAAGTAAACCTCGGGTCCCTGTCAGACACAATCGATACCGGCACCCCATGTAGTCTCACAATCTCCTCCATATATAACTGTGCTAACCTCTCCAAGGACCAACTCAGCTGCATCGGCAGAAAGTGGGCTGATTTGGTCAAACGATCCACAATCACCCATATGGCATCAAAACCACTCTGAGTCCTCGGTAAACCCATAATAAAATCCATAGTGACATGGTCCCATTTCCATTCAGGTATTGGAAGGCTCTGCAACTTGCCAGCTGGAACCTGATGCTCAGCTTTAACTTGCTGACAAGTTAGACAACGAGCCACGAACCTTCCAATATCTCTCTTCATGCCGCGCCACCAAAACTGTGCCCTCAAGTCCCTATACATCTTAGTTCCTCCAGGGTGGAGGGTGTAAGGTGTATAGTGAGCTTCCCTCAAAATCAGCTCTCTAATCTCAAGATCCCCGGGCACACAAAAGCGGTCCCTGTACCTAAGTACTCCCGCTGAGTCGACCGAAAAGTCCCCACTCTGACCATGCTGAAGCTGATCTCTAATCCTCACG
Organism: Tillandsia fasciculata; assembly: GCA_029168755.2. Classification (NCBI taxonomy): domain Eukaryota; kingdom Viridiplantae; phylum Streptophyta; class Magnoliopsida; order Poales; family Bromeliaceae; genus Tillandsia; species Tillandsia fasciculata. Next base: position 12,633 of record JAQOTM010001357.1, on the reverse strand, counting down.
AGCTCGGGGTCCTCACTCTGTTTCTCTCTAATCCTGTCCAACAGAGTGGGCTGCAAGACCATAGACATAAGTCTTGCAGAAACCCCAGGGGGCACCACCTCTATATCCAAGCGCCTCAACTGCTCTCTCAGGGGCATCTGCTGGGTAATCAACAAGCTCAAAGACTGCCCCACTCGCCTGCTCAAGGCGTCAGCGACCACATTGGCTTTGCCGGGATGATACTGAATGCTCAGATCGTAATCCTTTAGCAGCTCTAGCCACCGGCGTTGCCTCAAGTTGAGTTCCTTCTGGGTGAACAAATACTTCAAACTCTGGTGGTCGGTGAAGATCTCACAATGCTCCCCATAAAGATAGTGCCGCCAAAGCTTCAAAGCAAAGACAACAGCGGCTAGCTCCAAGTCATGCGTAGGGTAATTTTTCTCATAGTCCTTTAGCTGACGCGAAGCATAAGCAATTACCCTACCATGCTGCATCAATACACATCCTAGGCCGCTGTGGGAGGCATCACTATAAATCACAAATCCCTCTCCCATGACTGGTAGTGAAAGGACTGGTGCTGTAATCAACCTCTGCTTCAACTCCTCGAAGCTCTGCTGACACTGCTCTGTCCATACAAATCTGATCCCCTTCCTAGTCAACCGAGTGAGGGGAGTAGAAAGCTTCGCAAAGCCTTCTACAAAACGACGGTAATACCCAGCAAGGCCCAAGAAGCTGCGCACCTCTGTCACCGTCGTGGGTCTAGGCCAATCCCGAACTGAATCAATCTTCGCCGGGTCCACTGCCACTCCTGCGGCTGAAACTACGTGGCCTAGAAAATAAACCTCCCGAAGCCAAAAAGCGCACTTCTTCAACTTGGCATACAACTTCTTCTCTCTCAGAAGCTGCAGCACTATCCTCAAGTGCTCCTCATGCTCCGTGTCACTTCGGGAGTAAACCAGAATGTCATCAATAAATACCACTACAAAACGATCCAAGTAGGGCTGAAACACTCGGTTCATTAGATCCATAAATGCGGCTGGGGCATTAGTCAAACCAAAAGGTAGCACTGTGAACTCATAATGCCCATACCGAGTCCTGAAAGCTGTCTTGTGTTACGGAATTTGAGTTGGCGTATTTCGTGAATAGTTTAAGTCTTGAGGATTGAAGATGAAGAAACTGTGGATCATATACCTCAATCTCAAGAAAGAAGAATTCAAAAGGATCAGGTACGTTTAACTAAATAATTTTGATGATCCGAATACTTCTTATAGTGTAGAAACACTTGGAAGAGGTTTTAATTGCATATTCATCAAAAACTGAACATGGGACATGTTCAGGATCCGGATCGTGGACTTTCAATCCGGATCCCGAAAGGTGTTCGTTCATACATTGCTGCAATCCGGATCATAGCTTGGGCAGTCCGGATCCCGAATGGGGTGTTTTGTGAAAATGTATGAACGATCCGGATCGTGGATTATGATCCGGATCCCGAACAGGCGATTTTCTGGAAACTGCATTCTGTGCGTCTGCGATCCGGATCGTGGCTTATGCAATCCGGATCGCCGTCGGTAAAACTTTCCAGAAAAGTTTGTTTTTGATCCGAATATTCTTCCTAGGGTTTCTAACCTATAAATAGCCCTCTATTTCATTTCTAGGGCATCGGAAAAAGAGCCGTCATTTTCAAATATCATTTTATACGGCCTTAGATCCACATATAGAGAAGAACGGAAATCATTAGATCTATTTAATGGTTCTTCATCTATATTGATTAGTTTGATTCTAGGTTTTCATACTCATATCTTGAGTTGAATCAAACTAATGAATACTTAGATGGTATTTCCGATCTACTCTTGATCTAAGTATTCGGCGGATCATCACCACCCAAACAAACAACGATTTACCCCAAAATCGGCGCGTGGACTCGCGTGGCCTTGTGGATTCAAGGTGTTATCGCTCTCGTGGATTCGGAGCGAGGTGCGTTCGTGGATTCGAAGCGTGCCATTGGGTGAAGACCGTGGATTCGGTCGGACGTCGTGGACTCGACGTTGGACGCTGTGGATTCAGCGTTGGGCGCGGATCGTGGATTCGAGAAGCGTCGTGGAGCGAGCGGAGAAGATCGACTAGGGGCGTATGGTAAAAGGTTGAGTCGTCTGTGAGTACGTTATATCACCTTGTACGTGTGTTAACTCTAGTGGATTTCGCCGTGTTATCGGTCCCGTGGTTTTTTACTCCGGTTTGGAGTTTTCCACGTAAAAATCTTGTGTGTTCTTTTATTTTTCCGCATTGGGTTTTATCGCACAATGATTTTTTGAGTGTTTATTGTTTACACCTATTCACCCCCCTCTAGGTGTTTTTTCCCCTATTAGATCCTTATTAACCTAAACCCAACAAGTGGTATCAGAGCGGGAATAGGGTTGTAAACAATGGTTGAAGGTGGAAACATCAATCGACCCCCTTTCTTTGATGGAACTAATTATGCGTACTGGAAAGTACGGATGAAAGCTTTCTTAATTTCCATCGACGAAAGGGTGTGGCAATCAATTGAATTAGGATGGTCTAATCCAACTGAAATTTTAGATGATGTTCGCACCTTAAAACCTAGGTCGAAATGGACCAAGGAAGAGATAGACTTATCTTCTTACAATGGCAAAGGGATTAATGCTCTATTTAATGCTTTGTCACAAACTGAGTTCTCTCGCGTCTCGGCATGTGAGACTGCGAAAGAAATCTGGGATGTTCTTCAAGTTACGCATGAGGGAACTAACCTAGTGAAGATTCAGAAACTGCAAATGCTCACGAGCAAGTTTGACTCTATCTCTATGGCAGAGAATGAATCCTTCACTGACTATTACACACGATTGCAAGACATCGTGAACTCATGTGCTAACTTGGGAGAGAAGATTCCAGAATTTAAAGTTGTAAGAAAAATTCTAAGAACTCTTCCTGAACGATTTCGCCCGAAGGTTGCAGCCATTGAAACAATTAAACACCCGGACGAAATGCGTGTAGAAGAATTAGTAGGTGCTTTACAAACTTATGAAATGACTTTTCCTACTAACTATTCTTCTGGAAAGGCATCCTCTTCTAAGTCTTCAGGTTACGCATTGAAATCAACTAAAGAAGAAGACGCGGATTCATCCTCCTCGGACGACGACGAGAACATTTCTATGGAGGACTTTGAGAAGCAGCTCGCTCTCTTGACAAGGAAGTTTCGCCGCAACTTTCGAAGGGGAAATTCAAGCAAAACTCCATCCTTCGGAAAGTCGAAGAAAGGCAAGGGTTCTTCAAGCTACAAGTCAAGAAGCAAGAGAACTTCTCAAAGGATAAGAAAAGTTCTGAGGGACAAGTTCAGTGTTTCAAATGTCGAGGCTACGGCCACATAGCAACGGAATGTCCCAACAAGAATCCGGCTAAGAAGAAAGCGATGCAAGTAGTTACTTGGGATGACAACTCCACGTCAAATGAGTCATCGTCAAGTGATGAAGAAGACAACGCGACAGCTTTCCACGCGTCCACCAAACCTTCATCCTTCATGTGCTTAATGGCAAGTACATCCGATTCACTGTCCAACTCCACTGTGGAAAAGATTGCAACGGACGATGAATCAGATGATTCGGAAGGTGAAGATTTTGTTTTAGCCTACCATCAACTTTTGAGGGATTCAAAGAAACTGGCTAAGCAAAACAAGGGGTTGAAAGAGAGATTACTGGATCTTGAAGATGAAGTAAAAAGAGTAACCTCTATCTCAACCGATCTTGAAGTGGAAAGGGACAATCTGATTAAGACAAATGTTTCCCTTCAAGAGTCCAATGAGCAATTCGAGAAGAATTATATGGATATGGTGAACAAAGCGAATTACTTCTTGAAGCTCAACGGCGAGGCCCGACAGGAAAAATTGGAAATGACAGAGACCATACGCCAACTAAAGGATGATTTACAGAGATTTTCTTCTGGAAGGAGTAAGTTGGACAGACTCCTTGGTCTCGGTCAAAGAAACAAGTTCGGCCTCGGATACACTCAAACTGGAGACATTCCAAGTTCGAGTGGTACAGTATTTGTGCCCCAGTCGGTATCTCCTCCTCCGACACCGGTGTTCACGACAAGCAACGACAACGAACCTACTACATCATCTTCGGAATCGACAAGAACCAAGGTATGTTTTCGTTGTGGCATTTCAGGGCACATAAGAAGAAACTGCAAGACTGGAGCCAAACGCACACCTCAAGAACATCTTGCAATGACTACCAAAAGGGCTATTCCTCGGAAAACAACTCCAATCAAATTGACGGAAAAGAGCCTTGGTAGTACATCGCTCAAGACGACATCATCAAGGAGCAGCAATTCTTCAAGCAAGACGCTCTCACCTAGGAAATCAACTTCACGACCATTACCGACGCATACCAAAAAGGTTTGGGTGCGCAAAGGTGAGATCTTTCCCTGTCTTGCTACCAATGTTTCCTTGCATGCATATGATAGTTCGTCTTGGTACCTGGATAGCGGGTGTTCCCGTCATATGACCGGCGATAAAAACTGTTTTCAAACTTTTGAGAAAAACTCCGGAGGACTTGTTGTTTTCGGAGATGGTCGGTCTTCCAAAATTGTTGGAAAGGGAACGGTAGCTATTCCAGATGGCCCGGTTCTAGATAATGTATTATTTGTTCATGGCCTTAAGACTAACCTCATAAGCATAAGTCAACTGTGTGATAGTGGTTATTCAGTTAATTTTTCATCTGATAAATGCACTGTAACTGACATGAACCATGCTTTCTTTTTAAAGGGGGTTAGATCAGAAAACAATTGTTATGTAGTTCCTTCTAAGATTTCTGAAAAATGTAACCTAGCATCTTTGAAAAATGAAACACTTTGGCATGAAAGGCTAGGTCACATAAACTTTAAGGAACTTGCTAGAATTTCAAATAAAGATGTGGTCAAGGGGGTTCCGAAACTTTCTTTTGAACAAAACCTTGTGTGTGGCGGTTGCCAAAAGGGAAAACAGTCTAGGACTGCACACAAGAATTTGAACCACATAGGTACAAAACGGCCTTTGGAACTTTTGCATATGGACTTAATGGGGCCAACTCGTCAACCATCTCTGGGAGGTAAATGGTATATTTTCTTGTTGGTTGATGATTTTTCTAGATATACTTGGGTAGCCTTTCTAAAAGAAAAAGCTGATACCTTTGATTCTTTTCTCGAAATCTGCAATCGTATTATGATAGAAAAGAATGAAAGGATTACTCGAGTTAGGAGTGATAGAGGTGGGGAATTCATAAATTCCAAATTCATTGATTTTTGCACTTCTAATGGCATTAAACATGAATTCTCCGCACCTTACACACCTCAACAAAATGGTGTAGTCGAGCGCAAAAACAGGGTCGTACAGGAAATGGCACGTGTTATGCTTCACAGCCGGAACTTACCTTTATATTTTTGGGCTGAAGCGGTGAACACTGCTGTTTATGTTATCAATCGAGTGTATTTGCGCCCGGGGACTTTGAATACACCATATGAACTTTGGTTTTGTAGAAAACCTAACATCAAATATTTTCGCATTTTGGGAGTCGGTGTTTTATTTTACGTGATCGTGAAATCTTGGAAAATTTGACTCTCGAAGTGACGAAGGGATTTTCTTAGGTTATTCTACAAACAGCAGAGCATATCGAGTTTTTAACTTAGAATCTAAGACGATCGTAGAATCGATAAATGTTAAGGTAGATGAAGCTTTTCACTTTGAATCTGAAAAATCTACCCTCGATATCTCTCTTGATGATGATACACCTGCTAATGCATCTTCTTCTAACAATTCTTTCGATAATAATGTTGATGCATCTAACGGTTCTTCAAGCTTATCTGATGTGCAGGAATCATCTCGTGTACCTCCGCCTACTCCTCTACCTCAAACGTTACGCATCTCCAAGGATCACCCTGAATCGAACATAATTGGAGATCCACAAGAAGGAGTTAGAACACGGAGACAATTGGTTTGCGGATTTGCATGCTATGTATCTCAAATCGAACCAAGGAATGTTGATGAAGCTCTCCAAGATGATTATTGGATTAAAGCAATGCAGGAAGAGCTCCATCAATTCGAGCGAAACAAAGTCTGGGAACTGACGAAGCCTCCGAAGCAACACAATGTGATAGGTACCAAATGGATCTTCAAGAACAAGAAAAACGAAGAAGGTACTATCATCAGGAACAAAGCAAGGTTAGTTGCTCAAGGCTATTCTCAAGTAGAAGGTATAGACTTTGATGAAACCTTCGCCCCTGTAGCTAGACTCGAGTCCATTCGTATATTGTTTGCGATTGCTTGTCATTTTAAAATCAAATTATTTCAAATGGACGTTAAGAGCGCCTTTTTAAATGGATTTTTAAATGAGGAAGTTTATGTAGCTCAACCGAAAGGTTTTGTGGATCATAAACTACCTAACCATGTTTTTCGACTGAAAAAGGCTCTTTACGGTCTGAAACAAGCACCGCGAGCATGGTACGAAAGGTTGACAAAGCACCTTTTGGAAAAGGGCTACACTCGAGGGGGAGCTGACAGGACTCTCTTTGTGAAGCATTATCAAAACAATTTCATAGTTGCTCAAATCTATGTTGATGACATTGTTTTTGGAGCAACAAGAGATAATGATGCTTCTAAATTCGCGGAGACCATGGAAAGCGAATTTGAGATGTCCATGATGGGCGAGTTGAATTATTTTCTTGGATTACAAGTTAAGCAAAACGATGAAGGAATTCACTTGTGTCAATCCAAGTATGCACTGGAGTTGGTCAAAAAGTTTGATCTTGAAAATTCTAAGGATTTTCCAACTCCAATGGGAACTAGCCATAAGGGACTTGGAAGTGAATCACAAAGTGAGAATGTAGACGAGAAACTGTACCGCAGTATGATTGGAAGTCTACTATATCTCACGGCTAGTCGCCCGGATATATCCTTCAGTGTTGGGATTTGTGCGAGATATCAATCAGCACCGAAGGAGGTTCACCTGAAAGCGGTGAAACGGATCATCCGGTATATCAAAGGTACAATCAATTTCGGAATTTGGTATCCTATGGGAACGACTTTGGATATTGTTGGATACTCAGATGCCGATTGGGCTGGATCGGTGGATGACCGGAAAAGCACGAGTGGTGCATGCTTCTATCTTGGCCACTGCCTTGTTGCATGGCACAGTAAGAAACAGAACTGCATAGCACTCTCGACTGCCGAAGCGGAGTACATTTCTGCAGGAAGTTGTTCAACCCAATTGATTTGGATGAAGAGCGTGTTGAGCGATTTCCGAATTTCAACATCTTCGGTAACCATTTTATGTGACAACACTAGTGCTATTAACATTTCTAAAAACCCTGTGTTGCACTCTAGAACAAAACATATTGAACTTAGATATCATTTTCTTAGAGAGCTAGTTGAATCAAACATTCTTCAACTGTCATATATTTCAACTGAGGATCAATTAGCCGACATCTTAACAAAACCTTTGGATCAAAAACGTTTTATTCACTTGCGTAAAGCAATTGGCATGCTTTCCTTGAAATAAACTCTTTTGAAACCTTTGCTTAGATTAGGTTTTGTTTTTGTTCTTGTTTTTGTTTTGTTCTTTATCTATGTTCTGTACATAGCACACTAATTGAGCATAAATCATAATTGACTTTAATTGCATCCTTTTATGCATTTAGAAATTTATTATGTTTTTGATGTCATAATATTTCAATGTTGCAATGATCATTTACGTTAATTAAACCATCTTTCTGTGATCAAAGTCAATTTCTCTCTCAATGATCTCTTGGTATAGTCATTATCATATTTGATTGCTTAGTCGAGTATGAATTCGAGATCAATGGTTTGGTTGAATACTTTATATATTAAATAATTGATAGCCAATTGAGGGGGAGTCAATGAAATGTGAAATGCTCAAAAGATGTGGAAAGAGTTACATCCCAATGAGGAGTGTGAAAACTACCACCACATGGAGAAAATGAAAGAAAAAGGATACTCCATGAATGAAAAGCAAACTTTTGTTTGAAAATTGTTGATGAAACTCATATTGAAATACTTGACTCAGTCGTATTTCATGGTTGGTATAAGGTGGGATTTTTGATTTAAGATGCTCAAAGAGCCACTCCTTCAACAGATTGTCTAGATATATTATTAACTTATCTGGGATTTCAAACATCTATTGATCTTGGTACTTCATTTTCTTTACTGAAATTGATGATTTGATAAAGACATTACACATAGGATCAGGATAGATGTAATTGAAGTTGTTCAACTTTAAGTGTTTTAACTTTCGTAAATCTTCGTTTCATTTTTGGGTATTATTGATAGATTTTTCATAATCTATTTCTTGTTGTTTGAAACGATGTCTTTTGGTATAAAGTTGACATGGTAATGTGCTTACATACTTTTTCTGGATTTTATGTATTTTTCTTAATTTTTCTGAAGAAAAAGGTGTAGCCGATCCGGATCGGGTCAAATGATCCGGATCCCGAACGCAGGATTTTTCCCGCGTATGGCCGATCCGGATCACATCCACGGCCGATCCGGATCGCGGCTAGGGTTTTATATTGAAACTTTCAGATTCGAGATTTCTTTACCCTAATTTCTGGTTTTCAAGCTTCTAGAGTTTCTCTCTCTAGATTTCTTGCTTCCTGGTGCTTCAAAACTCAAAGTTCTTCGGATTCAAGTAAGTTTTCATGATCAAAACTCGGTTTTTCACAGTTTTTCTGTTTTTTCATCAAACGTGAGTTGAAAAGTTGGATTTTTTTCGTTTGTGAATGGTTTTTGATCAAATTTCTTTTGAAATAAGAACTCTGGATCAATTAGTTTTACTTTTATGCTGGGATTTCACTTGATTAACGAGTTTTTAGGCTTCGATTTCTAAAAATTCGGTTTTAGGGCATAAAAGAGGAATTTTTGTAAATCATGGATTTGATCTATTTTTAAAATTCTTTTTGGAAAACTAATTTGATTCTTGGCTTCTCTATATGATTATGATTGTCTAGGTACAATTTTTCAAATTTTTCAAAATTGACGATTTTTCATATGTTCTTGAGTTGGTCTTCACAGGACACTTTCTTAAAACTCAAAGCACTAGAATCAATGGCATTCTCTTGGTTGATTCTGCTACTGGTCACGATGGTACTCACTCGACAACCAACAAATTGAAGCGAGCCAAGAAAGTTCAACGAAAAGGAGAAGTGGAAGTTATAAGTGACACTGAACTTGAAAAGAACCCTGATGAAGTACACTGGGATATGCTGACTGATGATGATGATGATGAGGTATTGCCTTCAAAATCTAACCGAAAAGGGAAAGCACCAATGAATACTGGAAATGCTCCTATGTCTGCTCCAATTATCTCTTTCAAACGGAAACGACTTGCTAGACGTTATGGATTAAGACGAGACACTAACATTGATGCACCAATAGCCCTGACTCTCCGCCACGTGTTGAAGAGGTAGTCGTTAATTCTGACCGTCTTCGAGCTTTTGAACGACGTGAATGCATCGGAGAACGTCATGTCAACATTGAAGCCCTTCGCAATCATTCACCAGAATTTGGAAGATTGATTGAACAAGCTTCTCTTCTTCAAGTCTGCCGTTTTCCTGAACTTCTCGGATATTGTTTGTATCGTGTGAGAACCTTCTACACGAATGCGAGACATCTTCAGGAGACTGAAAATGGGTCTATGATTTTATACAAATGTCCAAGGAATGAAGCTTAAGATCACACCGCAGTTAATTGGTGAGTTCTTGGAATGGAATCGAGCACATCGGGGATTAACTTTTTGAAAGGAAAAAGTTTGACAAAAGAATTGTGGCAAACTGTGATCGACAAGATTTGTCTGGAAGGAACCAAATCAGCTGATGGTAAGGGTGTAGGTCCAAGTATCTACGACTGGAGTACCGATTTCTAAACTTCATCACGTGCTACAACATTTTCCTAACATGCAGACCAAGGTTGTGAGATGGGAGCGACTACTATTTCTATATCTCATAGGCCATCCCTCTGAGGCTACTGGATTGAACTTGAATATCCCCTATATAATCTGGAATAGAATGTCAAGGTACATTGTGCATCCTCATCCGTCTGAGCGACTTCCGTTTCCTCTACTCATCATGAGGATCTTACAAAAGTTTGACATTGATGTAAGCTCCACATCATATCAGCACAGTTGCGGGATGATTGATGAATCAACGATTGTGAAGTCACTTCACAAATTACCTCATTTTACTGACAAGAAACCTTGTGATGGCACCTCGGCCTCACCGTCTGAGCAAGAACCCGGCGAGACTGATGAAGCCTCACTAACTTCGATCTTCAAGTGGCAACAACGACTATCTGTCAAGCAAGAACAGATCTTGAAGGAACAGCAAAGACTTTGCAATGAGCTTGAAATCGTCACGGCAGCTCACATTACCTTCACTAAAAAGGTCAACTCTATGCACAAGCGGATGACAAAGATGTTCTAAATTGGGTTGCACGAGCTCTGACGACTCGGATTCTGACGATGACATTTTTTTTTTCTTCTTCTTTTTGTGCAGGGATTTTGATTTAGTTTTATACTTTTGATTTTAGTTTGTGCATATCTTTAGAACCTTATGAACTTTTTGTTACTCTCCTTACATATTGTAGCTCATGCTACGTTTTGGCTTTGTTTTGTGACAAAAAGGGGGAGAGAGTTAGCGAAAACAATGAACAATGAACAATGAACATGAACAATGATTGTGATATCAAGGTAAGTATGAATCTCAACTCAACTTTGGTTTTCTTTTGTGATTGTGACATGCTTCTATACTAACTATTTGACTAACTATTTGGGCATGTAATATGACTAACAAGTTGGTGTTGGACTAACATACTTTGACATTTGGTTTTCAACTGCTTAGAAGATATGTTGGTTTTAACTATGTTTCTTTCACATATCTGATTCTTTTAAATGTCATGATGAGATCAAACTCTATCTCTGCACTTTTTTTCTATGTTTCAATTCTTGAGGTATCTAACGAATTTGTTTGTCAAGAATGTTTTCTGTGTGCAGAGGTTACAGATGTCTAAGTCTAGAGTCTGTCTTAGGAGTTTATCTCATGTTTTTAATTCCTGGAACTCTTTTGTAAATTTTTGTTGTATGGTGATAGCAACAAAAATATCTTTTTGAATTTTCTTTGTGGATCTGTGTTTTGTCACGAAACCGCCAAAGGGGGAGATTGTTACGGAATTTGAGTTGGCGTATTTCGTGATTGTTTAAGTCTTGAAGATTGAAGATGAAGAAACTGTGGATCATATACCTCAATCTCAAGAAAGAAGAATTCAAAAGGATCAGGTACGTTTAACTAAATAATTTTGATGATCCGAATACTTCTTATAGTGTAGAAACACTTGGAAGAGGTTTTAATTGCATATTCATCAAAAACTGGACATGGGACATGTTCAGGATCCGGATCGTGGACTTTCAATCCGGATCCCGAAAGGTGTTCGTTCATACATTGCTGCAATCCGGATCACAGCTTGGGCAGTCCGGATCCCGAATGGGGTGTTTTGTGAAAATGTATGAACGATCCGGATCGTGGATTATGATCCGGATCCCGAACAGGCGATTTTCTGGAAACTGCATTCTGTGCGTCTGCGATCCGGATCGTGGCTTATGCAATCCGGATCGCCGTCGGTAAAACTTTCCAGAAAAGTTTGTTTTTGATCCGAATATTCTTCCTAGGGTTTCTAACCTATAATAGCCCTCCTATTTCATTTCTAGGGCATCGGAAAAAGAGCCGTCATTTTCAAATATCATTTTATACGGCCTTAGATCCACATATAGAGAAGAACGGAAATCATTAGATCTATTTAATGGTTCTTCATCTATATTGATTAGTTTGATTCTAGGATTTTCATACTCATATCTTGAGTTGAATCAAACTAATGAATACTTAGATGGTATTTCCGATCTACTCTTGATCTAAGTATTCGGCGGATCATCACCACCCAAACAAACAACGATTTATCCCAAAATCGGCGCGTGGACTCGCGTGGCCTTGTGGATTCAAGGTGTCATCGCTCTCGTGGATTCGGAGCGAGGTGCGTTCGTGGATTCGAAGCGTGCCATTGGGTGAAGACCGTGGATTCGGTCGGACGTCGTGGATTCGACGTTGGACGCTGTGGATTCAGCGTTGCGGCGCGGATCGTGGATTCGAGAAGCGTTGCGGAGCGAGCGGAGAAGATCGACTAGGGGCGTATGGTAAAAGGTTGAGTCGTCTGTGAGTACGTTATATCACCTTGTACGTGTGTTAACTCTAGTGGATTTCGCCGTGTTATCGGTCCCGTGGTTTTTTACTCCGGTTTGGAGTTTTCCACGTAAAAATCTTGTGTGTTCTTTTATTTTTCCGCATTGGGTTTTATCGCACAATGATTTTTGAGTGTTTATTGTTTACACCTATTCACCCCCCTCTAGGTGTTTTTTCCCCTATTAGATCCTTATTAACCTAAACCCAACACGCTAGTCGGTCTCACATCATCCCAAACCCGTGCTCATACTTGACGACAACATCTGCTGCAAAGCAGCGATAAAACTCCACGTCCCAATATGAATCGTGAAGCGATCAACAGTGGTTAACTAGATGTCCCAAGAAAGCATGCAGTTATTAAAAACTGTA
>JAQOTM010001355.1:0-41823 GCA_029168755.2 Tillandsia fasciculata | reverse complement strand
TTTCTTTTTTTTTTTTTTTTTTTTGTTTCTTGTCTCTTTTCTTCTTTTCCTTTTTTTTTTGTTGATCTACTGCCCAAGAAGGCTGCTGCTGCTGCTGCTATCCATTGCGGCAGCTGCTGCTGCCAGCATATCAATATAGCAGCAGCAGCAACAGCAGCATACGTTCTGCCATCCCTGCAGCTGCATGGTGCAGTGCCATTTGGGCAGCTGCTCCATGCGCAGGGGCTGCTGCTGCAGCTGCTGCTGCCTTGTGCAGCAGCAGCTAGCCCAGCAGCAACTGCAGCTGCTGCTGCTTGCTCGCGCAGCGGCAGCAGCAGCTGATGCTCACCTTCCCCTCTTTTTTTTTTTTTTTTCTTTCTTTTTCCTGCGCAAGTAGAGGAAAAATCTAGGGAGTGAGGGAAGTACCTTTTGGCAAGAAAATAGAGAGGGAGAAGAGAGTTAGACTTCTCCTTCCCTTCTTCTTCTTCTTCTTCTTCTTCTTCTTCTTCTTCTCTTTTCTTCTTCTTCTTCTTCTTCTTCTTCTTTCGTTTCCTGCTCCAGCAGAAAGAGAGAGAGGAGAGAGTAACTAAGAGGGAGAGAGAGAGAACATTTAATTCTCTGCAGGGGTGGTTGGGGGGAAGAGGTGATTTTACCAAAATGCCCCAACTTACAAAATAAATCCCAAACTGCCCCTGTTTTCCTGCAGTTTACTGCTGCAGTGAGCAAATTCGGGTACCCCTCTTTCTCCGCATTTTCCCGTCAACTGGGAAATCGAAATTGAAAATTTTCTTCTCCCCTTTAATCTACAAATTTTTCTTAAACTTCCCACGATTTTGTTTAAACTTTTGGACTATTCTAAGCCCTCGAAAGAGAGCTCCGAAAATGCTTCGCGATTGACTTGGGCTGTCAAAACTGCAGTTTCAGCATTCACGAAGCATTTTTCTTCGCTTCGTTCTTCGATTTTTCCTTAATAACTTACCTAGGTTTTTCACCCCTCTTAATAAGAAAACTTTTGTGAGACACCCCACGATTTCTTTTAAAATTTTGGAGCGCACTAAGCCTCCGAAACAGGCTCCGAAAACGCTTCGCGATTAACTTGCACTGTCAAAACTGCAGTTTTCAGAATTCACGAAGCATTTTTCTTCGCTTCGTTCTCCGATTTTTCCTTAATAACATACCTAGGTTTTTCGCCCCTTTTAATAAGAAAACTTTTGTGAGACACCCCACGATTTCTTTTAAAATTTTGGAGCGCACTAAGCCTCCGAAACAGGGCTCCGAAAACGCTTCGCGATTAACTTGCACTGTCAAAACTGCAGTTTTCAGAATTCACGAAGCATTTTTCTTCGCTTCGTTCTCCGATTTTTCCTTAATAACATACCTAGGTTTTTCGCCCCTTTTAATAAGAAAACTTTTGTGAGACACCCCACGATTTCTTTTAAAATTTTGGGGCACTCTAAGCCTCCGAAACAGGGCTCCGAAAATGCTTCGTGATCACAAATTTCAGAAATTTCAGATTTTGGCTAAGTCCTCGGGTTCAAGTCACTTTTCGACCCGATGCCCTTCGCGTCAGCCCGAAACGCACCGAACTCGACTGTAATCATGTTTAAAACACGTTACAAGTCCTCTCGCCGAATTTTGCCATTTTGCGGACTCCGCGAACACAAGTCCCAATTTTGCAACTTGAGGCTTCGTTTCTCAACCACAACTCACTTTTCGACTCAACGGCCTTTGCGTTGATTCGAAACGCTTCAAACCCACTTGTAATCATATTTGAAATGTGTTACAAGTATTTTTGCTGGATTTCGCCCTTTTCGCGGAAATCGCCAAACAAGGACCTAAGATTCACAATTGAAGCTTCAAATTCTCAACTCCAACTCACTTTTCGACTCGATGACTTATGCATCGATTTGAAATGCTTCCAACTCACTTGTAATTACATTTGAAATCTGTTACAAGTATTTTTGCTGAGTTTGGCCATTTCTGGGTCACCAAAAGCCTCGCTGTATCAAAAATCGCTGGCGGACCCCGTTCTCGCAATCCGGGTGTCCGATCGACGCGGAATTTTTACTGTGGCCTTAAAACAATATTACGGAGCTCCCAGAATTTTCTCAGAATTTTCTGACTCTATGAATTTTCTGCTAGAAATCTGGGCCCCCTTTTTCAATTAAAATTCTAAATCCCGCATTTTAATCCGATTTTGGCCCAATTCGCTTCCACATCATCCTCACTTCTCTAACTTTCATAAAAATAGTATTTCATACCATTTTTATTTAGATTTATTATATGTGCCGAAAATCCGGTACATTACATTCTACCCCCCTTAAAATAGTTTCGTCCTCGAAACTTGAGTCACACTTCGACTCAAATCTGATCGAGAGGGAGGAATCTTACCCCCAATGTTGGGCCTACTATACATCGTTACTAGGCATCATACTGCCACAGATGACCCAGCCTTTATTTGCGAAAATTTTTCACTTTAATTCCGCCATCATTCTTTCACAACGAGGTTGCATCTGCAACCACTTACACTTACCGCATTTTTCCGGTCGCTCCGCTGCCTAATGTGGAGGGCGAAGGCCAATCCACAAGTCCTCTGCTATCATGCACGCCGCTAGTGCTCTAAGTCCACGGGTTATCAGCTAACCCGATATATCGGATTACTAATAGGTTCACAAACCACGGTCCAACAGGGGCCTATAGCCCAAAACTAGTCCAACACTGTACAACGGCTCTCGCTAGCCCACAGACCTAATCGTCAAACGGGTAGATCCACACTTAGGATCACTACACCAACACTCCTACTAGGAGCTACAATACCTCAGTCATCACTAGCACTACGGCCTGATCACATCACACACTCTCAGTGTACTAACAGCCTCAAGGCTCACACGTGGCATTTCACGTTCCCGGGTCATCGCTCGGACTACCGCCTCGACCAAATCTCTATCATGCCCCGCCCTCAGGTCTCGGGCCGCTGTCTCTCACAGCCGACTGCGCCTGCCCACTGGGCTACAGGCCCACAGTCCACAACATGGTCCAGGCACGGATCGTCCCCAAGCGAACCCGCTAATCGTCGCCACGCGACCACTACGCTCACTGAGCAAAAACCACTAACTAGTCGTCAATCCACGACCCGAACTCTCTATCAACTCTGGCCACACTGGGCAAAGGCTAATACGCCACCTAATCAGCTCTCTCTGGCTAAATGATACTTGTGCTCCATGAGCACCCAAACAGTTGGGCATCCAGCGCCCCTACGCTAACTCGCAAATATCTAGTGTTAAGCAACTTGCTTATACACGCGTATGACTCCTGTACACCTCTCCCAACTAGGTTGAGGCATCACAACGACTGTTCACCAACTCTGGTGATTAACTCGCAAATCCTGCGGTGGCAATCCTCGCCATTATACCGATCCATTAGAACGGCGCCTCAAAACTCTCGCTCTTTCGAGAGGTTCCCGCATCTTGAAGCCTACTCTGGGCCTCACTAACTCCGCTATGCGGCAATCTAGCCAAAATCAACACGCCAGACGGTCACTACCGTCATCAGGGCGAACTCACGCCGCCCGGCTCGTAAATCCTTCTTGCCCTAATCCTTAGGGCACAATAACTTGGTTCTCGCAATATAGCGATCACCAACACTCTATGAGTCGGTCTCTCACTGGACCTACTAACCACACTTTGCCAGCAACCTAGCTGACACAAGCGTAAAACACCCTATGCTGAAGGTGTTGGCTGCGCCGACAAAAGTTCGGCGGCCACAGCCATTTCTTACTGTCGCCCCTACGGCGGCGACGCCGTATACTCATGCGTCATTTATGCAGCCTCAGCTTGCTGCGCTATCAGCCACTGGAGCCTATCTATCTGCTCCGACTGTCGCTTGACGCCACCCTTAGGCGTCGGAATCAGTCTTCCTGTCGACGAAAATCTCCGCTGACGGCACGAAGCTTGACCTGCCGCTGGATCACACCAACAAGTGCGGTCACCTGTTATCGCAGCTCGTGTACCTTGTTTGACCTAGAGCCCTCTCGTGACTCGAGTCAAAATAGGTGCGTCTCCCTATGTGGTGTCATCGCTAATATGCACACCACAACGAAACGATTAGCCCAAATTTAGCCATTTGAGCAACGCGCAATCTATATACCGACAGAAAAGCTCGTCGACCCAATCATGCGAAAGTATAAGAGGGTACTCCTTTTCATCTCCAACATTACGTTGTCGGCCGCCAACGTAATAGTCCGAAGAATGAAAGCTCATTTCCCTCGATCAGTCCCAACATCCTTCGTGGGAACAATAGTAACCAATCAATTACTTTCGCCCAAAAATCCACGCACTCTCTCGTGCCTAAACCCTAGAGTCTCCCTAAGGTTTGCTAACCACCTAGGACTATTCCTAGGCTCTGATACCACTCTAATCTGTCACGCCCCGAGTCCGCCAATTTGTACGGTTCGGGCACGCCAACAGACCCGCCAATCAGGTAAAACCTTTTTCTACCTGAAAGGAACGGTAACATCCATAATAACACAACAAGTGTATGCGGAAGCTCAATATCAGAGTACTAAAAATCACTACAAATTTAAATTTTTGCAACAACTAAAGCGGAAATGGAAGCATGCAAGAGTGAACCATAAATTAAATTTATTACACTTTACATCTCTGAACTTGCAAATAAAATTATTACAATTCCTTTACATAAATTCCTCACCATACAATGTTCACTCAAGAAATATATAAAAGGGATACCTCTGCTAGACCCTCTAGGTCTCTATGCTGCTGGGCCCTTGCCCCTGTCGTATGCCTCGCCGTCTGCATCTGAACCGTCTCGTCCGCTGTATCCACACCCGAACCTGTGGGGGGTCACCCAAGGGGTGTGAGAACTCCGACAGAGTTCCCAGTGGGTTCAACCACCGAGAAAAAGTGTCCTACACCACTTGGTCCAATGGAAGCAATAATAATAGAGTGCTAGGAAACTAAAATCCTCAACATCAAAATGCTGCTATGCAATATAATATATCACTGCACTATACTATCTGTGTCTAATCATCAACCATCACTACTCTGTCTAGCCACACTAGGCTGCTAAGCACCAACTCGACCACTATGCCGCTGTATATAGGGTCAAACTAACCCGGCCACCTTGGCCACTCTAATTTCTCTTTATTCTTTAAATTCTGGTGCTTTAGTTCAAGTTAACCCTCAGAAATTCTTATCCAACGGGCCCCAGCCCGGTAGTCCTGCTACCATAAGATAAGATTTCTAAGGTTGCCGATAGCACCCGCAAGTGCTACCCCGCCCAACGGGAAACTTGTCCTACGGGTCACTGCCCGGGAGAGGGACACTGCCCTTGGCTCCGACAAGGCTACTTTTTACCCCCGAAGGTACGCTCGTTTTATCTTTATGTTTTCTTTCTTTTCTTTTCTTTTTCTTTCTCTTTTTACTTTAGTTCTTAGCCTCTTTGCCTTTGAACACTTGCTTTTCTTTCTTATTCGAGCTTATAGCTCCCTCTTTGCCACTAGCAAATCTCTTTATCTTTCCCTTGAGCATTTAGCTCTTTGCTTTCACTTTAAGCCTTTCGAAAGTAGCTCGTCCGACGGGTCACTGCCCAGGGAGTCCTGCTCCACTTGACGAGTCTCAAATTCGAAGGCGCCATTTACATTCTCTTTATGCTTTTTAGCCACTTTTAGCTTGCTTTTAACTTTGCCTTTTTACAACAATTTATCTCTTATCCTAGGTCTTGCCATCAGGATAATTAGAGAGTCTCCTGGACTCTTAAACATTTCACCTTTATTTCTTTAACTCAAATTGAAGTTAAAGTTATTATCCATTTGCCCATACACCCTATGACCCACTCTAGGGTTATATTATTTAGCTCTTTGACTTTGTGATTACACAAACTTTCCTTAGAGTTTGACTCTAAGTTGATCACTTTGCTATCAGTTTAATTCTTTAACTTTGTGGCCACATACTCTTTTCTTTGCCGAACTTGGAGTTACATTATCTCTATTTACCTGTTGCACTTTGCATTTAGAGTTATCTTGACTCTAATCCATTTTCTGTGAGTATAAACTCCACTAATTCACCTTAGGTTCTCTTACCTAAGTTTCGTATCATGTTTAACCTAGAGTTCCTTGACTCTATGTTAACTAGTCTATTCTCGACCCACTAACTTACCTTAGGTTTCCTTTACCTAAGTCTTATATCATGCTCATCCTAGAGTCCTTGACTCTATGTTGATCACTCTATCCAATGTCCTTAGGTTATCTCCTAAGACAATGCCACTCATTCAATCCTAGGATATACTCCTAAGTTTGATGCCACTCATTAACCCTGAGTCTAGGTTTTCTCCTAGTCTTACTACCAGCATGTCCTTTTCCTTATGCTTTCACATGATTCCTAGGGCTATACCCTAACATGATCACAGATAACAAATAATTGATTCCCCTTTTTACGCATGCAATTATTTCCATTCATCATCAATAAAGTTTAACATCTACGCAGGCAATCATCATCTATATTTAGCAGTTCAGAAAAATCCACTTTTCTATCTGCATCCTTCTACACATGCAAATTTATCTCTTATTCTAATAATTAGAAAAGTTTACTTCTCTTCTATATCCATCTACACATGCAAATTCAATCATAATTACCAAACGCCTCTAACAGGCTACTATCATGCTTCTAGATCAAAAGCAAGGAGCAAGGGGAGAGGTCACCCAATTTCGGCAGAATCCCCCACCTCGGTGTATTCTTTTGGTCCTTGCAGGAGACAATTTCAACTCCTTGGATCCGTGAGACTTCCCTACATTGTAAGGAAAGCAAAAGATAAAGCAATTGCTTTTACATGATTCACTAAAATTCATAAGGCGGTAAAACTAACCCCTTTTTGACAACTTAAAGGGAAAATCCCTATTTGGTCATTTCCCCCACCAAAAGGCTACTTTTTGATCGGTTCATAAAAATGAGAGGAGAATAGTCATCCCATGGCATATTGCCAAAAAGAAACTTGCTCAACTCGATCCGGGGTCAAAATGCTCTCAAAAATTTGAGAAAAGCTCAATTCGAGCAATTTCCCCCAATTCACCGATTTTGCACATTGGCAAAAATCAAGATTCGCATTGAAAAATTGGAGAGAACTTAATCTGAGCAATTCCCCCAATTTACAGATTTCGCATATTGGCAAAATCAAGAATTCGCATAAAAAACTTGGAGAGAACTCAATTTGAGCAATTCTCCCAATTTACCGATTTCGATCATTGAAAGAAATCGAAAAATTTTTTTTTCATCAATTCATTCTTCTTCAAAAATTTGAGAGAAACTCACATTGAGCAATATCCCATCAATTGCTGATTTTGCTCATTGAAAAAAAAGAGAAGAAGAAAATTAATTCTTCTTTTTTTTTTTTTTTTTTTTTTTCTTTCTTTCTCCTTTCTTCTTTTCCCTTTTTTTTTTGTTGATCTACTGCCCAAGAAGGCTGCTGCTGCTGCTGCTATCCATTGCTGCAGCTGCTGCTGCCACAGCATATCAATATAGCAGCAGCAGCAACAGCAGCATACGTGCTGCCATCCCTGCAGCTGCATGGTGCAGCTGCCATTTGGGCAGCTGCTCCATGCGCAGGGGCTGCTGCTGGCAGCTGCTGCTGCCTTGTGCAGCAGCAGCTAGCCCAGCAGCAACTGCAGCTGCTGCTGCTTGCTCGCGCAGCGGCAGCAGCAGCTGATGCTCACCTTCCCCTTTTTTTTTTTTTTTTTTCTTTCTTTTTCCTGCGCAAGTAGAGGAAAAATCTAGGGAGTGAGGGAAGTACCTTTTGGCAAGAAAATAGAGAGGGAAGAAGAGAGTTAGACTTCTCCTTCCCTTCTTCTCTTCTTCTTCTTCTTCTTCTTCTTCTTCTCTTTCTCTTCTTTTCTTCTTCTTCTTCTTCTTTCGTTTCCTGCTCCAGCAGAAAAGAGAGAGAGAGTAACTAAGAGGGAGAGAGAGAGAACATTTAATTCTCTGCAGGGGTGGTTGGGGGGAAGAGGTGATTTTACCAAAATGCCCCAACTTACAAATAAATCCCAAAATGCCCCTGTTTTCCTGCAGTTTACTGCTGCAGTGAGCAAATTCGGGTACCCCTCTTTCTCCGCATTTTCCCGTCAACTGGGAAATCGAAATTGAAAATTTTCTTCTCCCCTTTAATCTACAAATTTTTCTTAAACTTCCACGATTTTGTTTAAACTTTTGGACTATTCTAAGCCCTCGAAAGAGAGCTCCGAAAATGCTTCGCGATTGACTTGGGCTGTCAAAACTGCAGTTTCAGCATTCACGAAGCATTTTTCTTCGCTTCGTTCTTCGATTTTTCCTTAATAACTTACCTAGGTTTTTCACCCCCTTAATAAGAAAACTTTTGTGAGACACCCCACGATTTCTTTTAAAATTTTGGAGCGCACTAAGCCTCCGAAACAGGGCTCCGAAAACGCTTCGCGATTAACTTGCACTGTCAAAACTGCAGTTTCAGAATTCACGAAGCATTTTTCTTCGCTTCGTTCTCCGATTTTTCCTTAATAATATACCTAGGTTTTTCGCCCCTTTTAATAAGAAAACTTTTGTGAGACACCCCACGATTTATTTTAAAATTTTGGAGCGCACTAAGCCTCCGAAACAGGGCTCCGAAAACGCTTCGCGATTAACTTGCACTGTCAAAACTGCAGTTTTCAGAATTCACGAAGCATTTTTCTTCGCTTCGTTCTCCGATTTTTCCTTAATAACATACCTAGGTTTTTCGCCCCTTTTAATAAGAAAACTTTTGTGAGACACCCCACGATTTCTTTTAAAATTTTGGGGCACTCTAAGCCTCCGAAACAGGGCTCCGAAAATGCTTCGTGATCACAAATTTCAGAAATTTCAGATTTTGGCTAAGTCCTCGGGTTCAAATCACTTTTCGACCCGATGCCCTTCGCGTCAGCCCGAAACGCACCGAACTCGACTGTAATCATGTTCAAAACACGTTACAAGTCCTCTCGCCGAATTTTGCCATTTTGCGGACTCCGCGAACAAAAGTCCCAATTTTGCAACTTGAGGCTTCGTTTCTCAACCACAACTCACTTTTCGACTCAACGGCCTTTGCGTTGATTCGAAACGCTTCAAACCCACTTGTAATCATATTTGAAATGTGTTACAAGTATTTTTGCTGGATTTCGCCCTTTTCGCGGAAATCGCCAAACAAGGACCTAAGATTCACAATTGAAGCTTCAAATTCTCAACTCCAACTCACTTTTCGACTCGATGACTTTTGCATCGATTTGAAATGCTTCCAACTCACTTGTAATTACATTTGAAATGTGTTACAAGTATTTTTGCTGAGTTTGGCCATTTCTGGGTCACCAAAAGCCTCGCTGTATCAAAAATCGCTGGCGGACCCCGTTCTCGCAATCCGGGTGTCCGATCGACGCGGAATTTTTTACTGTGGCCTTAAAACAATATTACGGAGCTCCCAGAATTTTCTCAGAATTTTCTGACTCTATGAATTTTCTGCTAAAAATCTGGGCCCCCTTTTTCAATTAAAATTCTAAATCCCGCATTTTTAATCCGATTTCGGCCCAATTCGCTTCCACATCATCCTCACTTCTCTAACTTTCATAAAAATAGTATTTCATACCATTTTTATTTAGATTTATTATATGTGCCGAAAATCCGGTACATTACACAGTGGGCCTGACAGTGAGTTAGCTAGACTGGTACCTTTTATGTATTTTATCTCAGATAGTTGTACTTTTACTTTTGGGGTCTGGCTTTAGCCAGCTGGTTGTATATCTTGTGGTGAGCTGGGAGAGGGACTTGTACCTTATTTTACAGTCATTTTGTATTTTTACTTCCTGTTCGGTCTGAGATGTAGTATTTTCAGTTCAGCTCTGTTGTTATTGCTCTATTATTGTATTTCTTATATTTGAGCAGGTTACCAGCGCTTCGTGTACATGGAAAATTCTGTGTGCACGGCGGATCTGTTGGCGGCCCCGGGTTCTGGTTTACACCGGGGCGTGACAGTGACTCTTCGTGAGCCTGGACAGGAGGAGTTCATCTTCAGAGGCTGCCAGAGCACGCTATTCGCAGCGACCATTTCCTCGGCGAGAGCTAGGAGGATGATGAGCAGAGGTTGCACTGCCTTTTTGGCCACTGTGGTGGAGGTGCCTACGGCGGCACTGGGACTCGAGGATATCCCTATTGTCCGAGAGTTCCCAGATGTGTTCCCCCTGAGTTGACGACGATGCTGCCGGAGAGGGAGATTGAGTTTGTGATTGATGTGGTCCCTGGTACTGCACCAATCTCAAAGGCACCCTATAGGATGGCGCCAGCCGAGTTGAGGGAGTTGAAAGCCCAGCTTCAGGATCTTTTAGACAAGGGCTTTATCAGACCTAGTGTTTCTCCGTGGGGAGCGCCTGTGTTGTTTGTGAAGAAGAAGGATGGGTCACTTCGGTTGTGTGTGGATTATAGGGAGTTGAACAAAGTGACCATCCGGAACAAGTATCCCCTCCCCGGATAGATGATTTGTTTGATCAGTTACAGGGAGCGTCTGTGTTCTCGAAGATTGATCTACAGTCCGGTTACCACCAGCTGAGGGTGAGGGCTGAGGACATCTCCAAAACGGCTTTCAGATCGCGGTACGGGCATTATGAGTTTACTGTGATGCCTTTCGGGTTGACAAATGCCCCTGCCGCATTCATGGACTTGATGAACAGGATATTTCAGCCGTTTTTGGACCGTTTTGTGGTGGTGTTCATTGATGATATTCTGATCTGTGGGTTATACTAATATGGATCTAAATAGGGGAAAAAACACCTAGAGGGGGGTGAATAGGTGTAAACAATAAACACTCAAAAAATCATTGCGCAATAAAACCCAATGCGGAAATAAAATGAACACGCAAGATTTTTACGTGGAAAAACTCCAAACCGGAGTAAAAAACTACGGGACCGATAACTCGGCGAAATCCACTAGAATTAACACACGTACAAGGTGATATAACGTACTCACAGACGACTCAACCTTTTACCATACGCTCCTAGTAGATCTTCTCCGCTCGCTCCACGACGCTTCTCGAATCCACGATCTGCGCCCAACGCTGAATCCTCAGCGTCCAACGTCGAATCCACGACGTCCGACCGAATCCACGGTCTTCACCCAGTAGCACGCTTCGAATCCACGAACGTACCTCGCTCCGAATCCACGAGAGCGGTTGCAACTTGAATCCACAAGGCCACGCGAGTCCACGCGCCGATTTAGGGTAAATCGTTGTTTTTGGGTGGTGATGATCCGCCGAATACTTAGATTAGAAATAGATCGGAAATACCATCTAAGTATTCATTGATTTGATTCTACTCAAAATCTGAGTTTGGAAAACCTAGAATCAAATCAATCAATATAGATGAAGAAACATAGAAATAATTGTTGGGTTATAAGTAATTGGATCTAAATAGGGGAAAAAACACCTAGAGGGGGGTGAATAGGTGTAAACAATAAACACTCAAAAAATCATTGCGCAATAAAACCCAATGCGGAAAAATAAATGAACACGCAAGATTTTTACGTGGAAAAACTCCAAACCGGAGTAAAAAACCACGGGACCGATAACACGGCGAAATCCACTAGAATTAACACACGTACAAGGTGATATAACGTACTCACAGACGACTCAACCTTTTACCATACGCTCCTAGTAGATCTTCTCCGCTCGCTCCACGACGCTTCTCGAATCCACGATCCGCGCCCAACGCTGAATCCACAGCGTCCAACGTCGAGTCCACGACGTCCGACCGAATCCACGGTCTTCACCCAATACCACGCTTCGAATCCACGAACGTAGTTGCACCTTGAATCCACAAGGCCACGCGAGTCCACGCGCCGATTTAGGGTAAATCGTTGTTTGTTTTGGGTGGTGATGATCCGCCGAATACTTAGATTAGAAATAGATCGGAAATACCATCTAAGTATTCATTGATTTGATTCTACTCAAAATGTGAGTATGGAAAACCTAGAATCAAATCAATCAATATAGATGAAGAAACATAGAATAAATCTATTGATTTCCTTTCTTCTCTATATGTGGATTTTTTTCTTTTCGGCTATCTTTTTCTATTTGTGCCGAAAATCCCCCTAAAAATGAATATAGGGTCTATTTATAGGTTAGAAACCATTGGAAGAAGATAAGGATCAAAAACTGCCTTTTCTGGAGATTTTACCGACGGCGATCCGGATTGGATTGGCGATCCGGATTGCAGAAGCAAGAAAGACGATTTCCAGAAAAATGCCAGTTCGGGATCCGGATCGTAGTCCCCGATCCGGATCGTTCATACAGTTTCACCAAACATCACGTTCGGGATCCGGATTGCAATTCCTGATCCGGATCGTGCAAGTGAAAAGGTAAAACCAGTGTTCGGGATCCGGATCATGAAATGCTGCGATCCGGATTGAAACAGTGTATGAACGAACACCCTTCGGGATCCGGATTGCCGAGCCCGATCCGGATCCTGAACATGTCCCATGTCCAGTTTTTGATGTTTATGCAATAAAACTTTCTTCCAGGTGTTTCTACACTACAAGAAGTATTCGGATCACCAAAAAATCTTTAGTTAAACATACCTGATCCTTTTGAATTCTTCTTTCTTGAGATTGAGGTATATGATCCAAAGTTTTTCATCTTCAATCTTCAAGACTTAATATTCACGAAATACGCCAACTCAAAATCCGTATAAAATACTATTTTTTATGGCAGTAGAAAAGTAAAGGGGTTACTCGGAAGTGAATCGGGCCCAAATCGGAGTTAAAATTAGTGATCTAGAATTTTATATGAGAAAGTGGGCCTAGATGGTAAGTGAAAAATTCACAGTTTCAGAAAATTCCGAGAAAATTACGGGAGCTCCGTAAATATGTTTTATGGCCACAGTAAAAATTTCGTGTTGATCGGACACCCGGATTGAGAGAACGGGCTCCGCCAGCAAAATTAAATACAGTGGGACTTTTGGTAAATTAGAAATGGTCCAAACTGAAAAGTTCAAGTACCAGGAGGTAAAGCAAGTTAAACTGTGGCTGCCCGTCAAATTTGAGCGAAAACGGGCGAAAAACGGGCGAGAACGGGCGAAAACGGGCGAAACTGGGCTTGGGCCCAAGTTTCGGGCGCCCGAAAGTGGGTTCCGGGCGCCCGAAAGTTACTGTAGCATGTTGGTTTTTCGGGCTGCAGCGAACCGGGCTGCACTGTAGCGAACCCGGTTCACTGTAGCAGCCCGGTCCAGGTCCAGGTGCGCCCGAAAATCCACTGTGCGCGCCCGGAAGTTACTGTAGCGGCACGGATCCCGAGGTAGTCGGCACGGATTCCGAGGCAATGGCACGGATCCCGAGGCAACGGGCACGGATCCCGAGGCGCGGGCGTGAATCCCGAGGCAGGGCAGCGCGCGCGACGCGCTGTGGCGCGCGGCCCGAGGCCGCGCGGTAGGTGGGGAAATGCCACGTGTCGCCTCCCCATTGGTCGCTCTGACCGGGGGAGCGTGGGCGTGCGCGGGGAAGGCGCGACGCGCCTGGCGCGTGTCAGCGGGGCAGGCCACGTGTCGGCCCCCCATTGGCCGGTCAGCGCGATGTGACGCGCTGATGGGATAAGACGCAACCACCGCTGAGGTAGTGCGGTCCACGTGGCGGCCTCCCATTGGCCGCCGCTGTTCCGTGGTCGCGGTGCATGGGTCCACGGACACGTGTCGCTCCCCGGTTGGCCGAGCGTGGTGACGTGGCGCTGAGCTGGCGCGTCGTGGACGCGTGGACCGCGGCGGGGGCTCTTACTGTAGCCGCCCGAAAACTTTCGGGCGCCCGAAAGGTGCGCCCGAAAGTTCGGGATCGGCCTATTTAGGCCCGAAATGGCCCATTTTTCCTTCTTTTTCCCTTTTTGGCTTCACCCGAGCGTACCAGGAGGCGATCCGGGCGATTTCGCCCGGGGTTTTCGAGGGCGCACGAGCGCGCCGTGGACTCCGTGGAGCGTGCAAGATGTTCCAAAGGCCTATTGGGCGTGATTGTACGGCACGATGTTGTCGAGGTAAGCCCCGTTTGTCATTTTTGCGGTATTTTTGGCACAGTTTTAAGATTTCCTTTTGGATTTTGGATTTGACTCCTTTGCCACGTGCATGTTAGGGACCCAACTTTTCTGTGCCGTTTTACTACGCGAGTTTTGCGAGCGTTTTGGGCACGTCTCGTTTTGCGTGCCGCTCGGGGGAAACATGCACCGTTTTGCGTGCGAATTCGACAAATGTGCACAGTTTTGGGCGCAAGCTTGGAATACGTGCACCGTTTTACGTGCAAAGTTGGAAATGGAGCGTGCACCGTTTTGCGTGCCAATATGAGGTATGTGCTCCGTTTTGCGCGCAGGTTGGACTAACGGGCACCGTTTTTCGTGTAGACTCTAACAATACGTCTCGTTTTACGTGCAGGGTCGGAATAATGTGCACCGTTTTGCGTGCAACCCTACAGTCAGATGTGCACCGTTTTGCGTGCAATTCGGGGTAAGTGCTCCGTTTTGCGTGCGGGTTGGACCAATACGCAACGTTTTGCGTGTAGATTTTAATGGTTGCATCGTTTTCGTGCAGGGCTAGGAAAAATATGCACCGTTTTGCGTGCAACCCTACAGACAAATATGCACCGTTTTGCGTGCAGTTTCGAGGTACGTGCATCGTTTCGCGTGCAGTTCATGTTGTCGCGCACCGTTTTGCGTGCTGTCGCTAATGTTATGCACTGTTTTGCATGTAGGGTCAGAAAAATTGTGCACCGTTTTGCGTGCAACCCTACTGTGAGTCGTGCACCGTTTTGCGTGCAGATTCGAGGTACATGCACCGTTTTGCGTGCAGGTTGAGTTGGCACGCATGGTTTTGCGTGCAGGCTGAAATGGCGCGCACCGTTTTGCGTATGGGTTTTACTGACGCGCACCGTTTTGCGTGCAGGTTTAGAGGGCGTGCACCGTTTTGCGTGCAGACTCGAGGGATGCGCACCGTTTTGCGTGCAAGCTCGAGGAAACAAGTGGAATCGCGCGGAGACCAATTGCAAGTGTCTACAAGCAATTGGGTACACTACAAGGTGGGGAATTCTGCCGAAATTGGGTGACCTCTCCCCTTGCTCCTTTGCTTTTCGATTCGAAGCATGATAGTAGCCTGTTAGAGGCGTTAGGTTGATCATGATTATGATTGCTTGTGTAGATGGATTCAGATGGAGTAAGGGCAACTGTTGGTTGCCAGAGATAGAGGAATAGATGTGTGTGTGCAAATTGACACAGAGATAAAGTGCAACTGTTGGTTGCCAAAGATATTTGATGAATATGCATGCGTAGAAGTAATTACTATTTGATGAATGAAATGAAATAATTGCATGTATGAGAAAGATTTGTTGATTATAAGTGTGATCATGTTAGGGTATAACCCTAGGAATCATGTGCATTAAGGGAAAGGACATGTTGGTAGTAAGACTAGGAGAAAACCTAGATTTAGGGTTTAACGAGTGACATCAAACTTAGGAGTTATCCTAGGGAGGACGAGTGGCATGGTCTTAGGTGATAACCTAAGGACACTGGATAGAGTGATCAACATAGAGTCAGAGAACTCTAGGGTGTATATGGCATAGAACTTAGGTAAAGAGAACCTAAGAAGAATTAGTGTTCAACATAGAGTCAAGGAACTCTGAGATGAGTATGACATGGATCTTAGGTAAAGGAAACCTAAGGTGAATTAGAGGTCAGCATAGAGTCAAGTTGACTCTGGGATTCAGTAAGGAATCAAGAGAATGGAACAATGGATCAAATGTGGAGATATGAAAGGGAAAACAGGAAAGTAGAGTCATGTAATTCTAGTATAACAGTGGAACATGCAATTAGAGTCAGTGTAACTCTAAGTTAATAGTGGAACAGGAAAATAGAGTTAAGTTAACTCTAGGATTCAATGAGGAATCAGGAAAAAAGGGATAAGATCCCAGGGTTAAAGAGTTTAACAGATATAACCCTAGAAAGTCATAGGGTGTATGGGCAAATGGACAATAACTTTAACTTCAATTTGAGTTAAATAAATGAAGGTGAAATGTTTCAGAGTCCAGGAGACTCTCTAGTTATCCTTATGGCGAGACCTAGGATAAGAGGTAAATTATTGTAAAAAGGCAAAGTTTAAAGAGCAAGCTAAAAGTGGCTAAAAAGTATAAAGAGAATGTAAATGGCGCCTTCGAATTTGAGACTCGTCAAGTGGAGCAGGACTCCCTGGGCAGTGACCCGTCGGACGAGGTACTTTCGAAGGGCTAAAAGTGAAAGCAATGAGCTAAATGCTCGAAGAAAAGAGAAAGTAAATTGCCAGTGGCAAAATGGGAGCTATAAGCTCGAATAAGAAAGGAAAGCAAGTGTTCAAAAGCAAAGAGGCTAAGAACTAAAATAAAAGAGAAAGAAAAAGAAAAGAAAAGAAAGAAAAATTAAAGATAAAACGGGCGTACCTCCGGGGGCGAACGTACAACGGTCAGGAGTTGGACAGGGTCCCTCTCCCGGGCAGCGACCCGTATGACTGGTAGATAGAGTACTCTTGTCAGAGTTGGGCAGTGACCCTATCGGGCAGTGTCCCGTATGACAAGTCCCCCCGGCAGGACGGGGTATGTAGTAACCGCCGGCTTAAAATAATTGCTAGGGTCCACTTTTGGTTTTATTTATTTTCATTTAGACTCGGAGGGCGATCCATAATTTCTTGTTCCCGGCCAGATCGTCGGGACTCGCGGGTATTTTTAGTTAATAGAGCTCGCGAAACGGAGAACGGCGGTGCAATCGGTTTTGAATTCCGACGCCGGGTGCTTCCAGAATAAATTCCGGAAGTTGGCTAACATTTTAGGCAACCAGCACGGTTTACGAGGCGGACCGGACCCCGGTTCGTACCCGCGTTTGATTTAAAACAGGGTTCTTTCCCATTTCCAACTTAACCGTTCCCGCCACCTATATCACTCCCGCGTTTTCCCAGTCGCACGACTCCCCACGATCCGCCCCAACTTCCCACTAACCGCCACCACTTCCCCCACTCTCCACACCTCCCCACAACTTCCCACTAACCGCCACCACTTCCCCCACTCTCCACAACTGCCCACAACCCCCCCTTAACCCCCTGCGTACAAAACCCCAAAGGAACGAAAAAGGAAACACAATTCCCCAAACTTCCAGTTTCCCAACGGAGCGTACCATTTCCCCAATCTTTCCATTTCCCCAATCTTTCCATTCCCCAATCTTTCCTTTTCCCAATCAAACGGCGTAGAGCACCGGTGGAGCGATCAAGGAGGCGAGGAGGGGACGATTATTTTTCTTACTCCTTCTCCAACGAACGAAGGTGAGCCGTGCTTTCGTTTCGTTCTTGTATCGTTTCTTGTTTCGAGCAAGGGGAGGGAAATCCCTTGAATTGTCGGGGTGGGTTTTTCCTTCGTCTTGTGCCGCGTGCGAGGCGATTTCGGGGACCAAACGGGAGGCCGCCGCCGCCGTGGTTAAACGGGAGGCCGCCGCCGCCGTCACCGGGTTCACGGAGTCATCGCCGGAGCCGCCGTGATCGCGGGGTCGCGACCGGAGCCGAAAACGGACGCGATATTGAGGTTTTCTGGCTGCGGTCCACCCGTCCGGGTGCACCCGGTGCACGCCGCACCGGCCCGGGGCCGCGAACCCGGCGCACGGAGCTGTGCGCCAGGCCGCGCGGTCCACCGGGCCGGCGTGCACCCGGCGCACGCCCTTGCGGCCCGGGGACGCGGACCCGGCGCACGGCCCGGTGCGCCAGGCCCGCGCGGTGCACGCCCGGGCGTGCACCCGGCGTACGCCACCGCAACGCGGGGCCGTGGACCCGGCGCGCGCCCGCACCCTTGCGCGGCCCGGCCCAAGACGGTGCTGGGTCCACCGCGCCGCGTGCTCCCGGCCCACGCCCATGCCGCCGCCGCCGTGGACCCGGTCCACGGTTGGACCCGTGCACCCGCTTCCAGAAAAAGGGCCCAGGAGCTCCGTTTTTAGCCCGTTTCGCACCATTTTTGAGTGTTTTTAACCACAAAGACGTTTTTAACAAGTATCATTTTATTGTAGCAGTCTGGGCACACAGCGAGGGCATTTTAGTTGGAATTCCGCACGCCTTCTCCTTCACACAGAGGTGGGTTGTTGCTTTCAGTCCTTGCTTTTAATTCTACTAAATTGGGTGGGTTCAATCTTGTGCGTACTTGGGGTTAAAGATCGAAGGGTGATAGGCACTACTTGTTTGACTGTGCTAACGTTTAGAACAAAGAGAAAAAGAAAATATAGAAAAAGAAGGGATGTTCTAAACTTTATATGGACCTTGTGCTTGGATTGAAACAGTGTGGGTTTTTCTCCCGAGGTTTGGTAATGTTAGCGTTCCGGGGAGGATGTTAAATATTATGTTAACCTGTACTAACACTGACGGCTTCTATGATTTACTATATTACCCCGTGTTTTGTTACTATGCTCGAGTGCGACACGCGCATCCGCGGTTTGGCCACCGCAAAGGGTGCTCTTTTCCGGAAAGGCGGTCTTTGACCCGTGTTTACCCACGAGGTGACGTAGTGGGGCCCCCGTAGGTGTGGGGTTTGAGGCACGAAGGTGCGAGCGGTGGGACCCGACGAAGGGATTGGATCCCGAAGGGGTCAGGTGTGGGACCCGACGAAGGGATTGGATCCCGATGGGGTCAGGTGTGGGACCCGACGAAGGGATTGGATCCCGATGGGGTCAGGTGTGGGACCCGACGAAGGGATTGGATCCCGATGGGGTCAGGTGTGGGACCGCCGGGATTGAATCCCGACGCGGTCAGGTGTTACAGGGGTAAAGGTGATAAAAGTGTTACAGGTGTTACAGGTATTGCTGGTGTTACAGGTGATACAGGTGTTACAGGGGTAAAGGTGATAAAAGTGTTACAAGTGTTACAGGTATTGCTGGTGTTACAGGTGATACAGGTGTTACCCGTTTGAGAGAAGTGGATTGCCCCAGCTAGTCTCACTTTATGGTTTGGTACTACTTTACTGCTTAGTACTGTTTTTATGATAGTGTCACTGACTACCCACTCTGTGACAGGTACCTCCAGGGGGTAGAGGTAGGCGACGGTGAGGCCGAGGTGGTAGCAGTCGGGCTGAGGGGCCCTAGTATGCTGTTTTTACTTATTCTCTCTGCATTCCATTTCATTCGGAACTGTAAGTTATTGTGTGGTTCTCGATACCCTTGTGGGGTCGTGTGGATGTTGAGTACTTTCTTTTCCTTTATTATTCCCGGTTGGCCGTTTTCTAAACAAATCAACCAGAAAGCAAAAGAAAAAGGACTTCGTAAACTGGTTTCAAAACCTAAGGCCGTGTGGGCCTGTTTTCAAAGCAGTGAGTTTATACTTTCAACTTGACTGGCCACGGGTATTGTTTAGTCTTCATGCACCATGCTACATTAAACTGTTGTGATTAATTGGAAGTGATTGCTTGTGTTTGACGGGTGTAATAGCCGCGACGCCGTGCATATACAGAGGAGACTCTGCCCGACTTTCGAGTGAATCTGTATATGTGGCGGGTCTGGGCACGCGCCGGGGAAGGAGGTTTTAAAGGAAAAAAAAAAAAAAAAAAAAATAAAGAAATTTTGTACGCACCTCACGCTTACCTTTGTGTACCGTTTTTGCTAAAAAATAAAACCCCCGGGGCGTGACAGATTAAGATGGTATCAGAGACTTCACTTTAATCACAACAGTGGCGGCCCAACATCCACCGAGACATCACACTTAACTACAAATAAATGAAATATGCAGGGTTTAAGGAGTAGGACGCGAGTGAACGTAGGGAAGGGAAATTAGTGTGATTCATTTATGCTCGGTTTTCCTAAGTATGCTGGGGCTGATGTGTTTTCTTGGTGTACACAGAGAGAGAAGCCCGGTTTTAGGTGGGCAACTACTGTCGGACATGGACCGTGCGGCAGAGGCGAACCGCTTACTACGCAACCAGCTGCGCGACGTGGCTAGGCACCTGCTAGACCTTGCGGAGCACGTGGGTATACTGACCCAGGAGCTTGAGAGTGTCGACTACGCGCAGCACGGCACCGGTGGTGGTAACCCTCGAGGGATACCACCAACGGGTGTTTCCACCTTTCAGGGTGCGGTTAGCATGGCCGTGCGCGCGGAACTAGAGCGTACACGACGGGCACACCCCTACCCCGGCCCGACAGGAGGCCCGTACCCGAGCGGCAAAGCAACCAAACGTCAGAAGAAAGGGCCAAACTTCGGGCGGGCGACGGGGGAGGGACCGGAACCACCAAAGCCCTGTGTCATTTGTAGTGGTGCGCATCCAATGATGAATTGCCCTTGGCGAAACGGGCATTGCTTCCGGTGTGGCAGGCCGGGCCACACGCGTTGGGATTGCCCCCGGAAGCGGGGCGTCACCAGACCCCCGGCTCCGAGACCGGACGACCTACGCCTGACGGACTCTTCGGGTACCGAGTCCCCATCCCGCCTCGCCGAACGAGACTGGCCCACAGGTTGTGAACGGATCTCCCCAGCTGCCCCGGGAAGCAGTGATGAGGAATCCCAGAACAGGGGATAGCAGGCAGTGATCGGGTGTCGGATCTGGGTTAGGATGGTCTTTATGGGTAGTTTACTTCTCTTTTCCGTTATAACCACTAGGAGTATTATAGTGTTTTATGGGTAGCTTACTTCTCTTTTCTGTTATAACCACTAGGAATAGTAGAGTGAGCCCTTTGTTGGACATGTCGAATGGTCACCTAATGGATATGCATGCTTAACTAGATCATTGTGAGCCTATCATGTGGAAAACATGATAATGGAAATCTGACATGTTGGAACTCTTACATGCTTCATGGACGTTGTTCTAGCGTTTAACCTTGCTTAAGGGGGTGGGGATGTACCGTCATAGTGCGATTTTGTGAGACGTCTTGTGGGAAAACATCATTTGAGGATTTTAGGACAGGCATAGGTGGTTGATTCAAGTGAGGGTGATTAGCAGGTTATGGACACGTGCGGTTAGATTGTGATTTGGTATGATTACTTGACACACATGTTGAACCCCTATATGGCGCTCCCCTTCTTTCTTCCATAAGGAGATAGGTTTGACTTCAGGGATATCTAGTTAGACCACTTCTAATCGCTACCCTATATGTGTTGGAACTGACTTAAAGGAATCCTATTGTCTCTTCTTCCCCTACTCCTTCGACGGATGGCTATATGTTGCTCGGGTTTGAGCAGGGATTGGCAAAGTGTAGTTAGGGCTTGGGTGTTCGCCTTTGGGGCATTGCGGCTGTCGTGGATAGCAGGCGGACTCGTACTTATAGCTCGTAAGAGACAAGATCTCACGGGATCGGGGAGGAGATTTTCCAGCGGAAGGCGACGGCACCCTACGATTTCGCGGACGGATCTGCGTGCCGGATACCCCGGATTTGAAGAAGGAAATTCTATATGAGGCACACAGCGCCCCTTATGCAGCGCATCCAGGAGGCACAAAGATGTACAGGGACCTCAAGCAGACCTTCTGGTGGCCCAAGATGAAGAGGGATGTAACTCAATTTGTAACTCATTGCCTGGTGTGTCAACAAATAAAGGCGGAACATCAACGACCGGCTGGAAAGTTACAACCCTTACCGATACCGGAGTGGAAATGGGACCATATCACCATGGATTTTGTTACCGGATTTCCACGCTCACAACAAGGACATGACACGATATGGGTTGTAGTAGACCGGCTAACTAAGTCAGCGCACTTACTGCCGATTCACACAACTTGGACCAGGGAGCGGTTAGCCCAGGTCTATCTCAGCGAGATTGTGAGACTGCATGGAGTACCGGCATCGATCACATCAGACAGAGACACGCGTTTTGTCTCAAAATTTTGGCAGAGTCTGCAACAAGCCCTGGGGACCAAACTGCACTTCAGCACAGCCTCCCACCCTCAGACGGACGGGCAGTCGGAGCGAGTGATACAGACGCTAGAGGACCTGCTTCGGGCCTGTGTACTTGATTGGGGAATCGGTTGGGAGCGTTATCTGCCACTTGTAGAATTTGCTTACAACAATAGTTACCAGGCCAGTATTCAGATGGCACCCTACGAAGCTTTATACGGGAGACGCTGCCGATCCCCGATCTGTTGGGACGACTTGGGAGAACGGAAACTTTTGGGACCCGAGTTGGTGGAGGAAACAGAAGAAAAGGTGCGCCTCATCAGACAGCGTTTACTAACCGCCCAAGTCGACAAAAGAGCTATGCGGATCGGAACGCCGCGATTTAGAGTTCCAGGTGGGGGAACACGTGTTTTTGCGGGTCTCGCCGTCGAGGGGAATCAAGCGATTTGGGTTAAAAGGCAAACTGAGCCCGCGGTTTGTGGGGCCATTCGAGATCCTGGAACGGATTGGCCCAGTGGCTTATCGCCTTGCCCTACCACCAAACCTCGATCGGATTCACGACGTGTTCCACGTTTCGATGCTTAAGAAATACCTTCCCGACCCGTCGCATGTCCTGGACGTCTCGACGCTCGAACTAAAGGAGGACCTAAACTTCGAAGAAACCCCGGTGCGGATCCTAGCAAAAGAAAGCAAGACACTTCGAAGCCGAGTCTTTCCCTACGTGAAAGTGCTCTGGAACAACCACGAGGAGCGGGAGGCGACGTGGGAGCTGGAATCGAAGATGGGGGAGGGTTACCCCCCCATCTCTTTACCGAGAACCAGGAATGAGTTTCGAGGACGAAACTCGTTTTAAGAGGTGAGTGATGTAGTAACCGCCGGCTTAAAATAATTGCTAGGGTCCACTTTTGGTTTTATTTATTTTCATTTAGACTCGGAGGGCGATCCATAATTTCTTGTTCCCGGCCAGATCGTCGGGACTCGCGGGTATTTTTAGTTAATAGAGCTCGCGAAACGGAGAACGGCGGTGCAATCGGTTTTGAATTCCGACGCCGGGTGCTTCCAGAATAAATTCCGGAAGTTGGCTAACATTTTAGGCAACCAGCACGGTTTACGAGGCGGACCGGACCCCGGTTCGTACCCGCGTTTGATTTAAAACAGGGTTCTTTCCTATTTCCAACTTAACCGTTCCCGCCACCTATATCACTCCCGCGTTTTCCCAGTCGCACGACTCCCCACGATCCGCCCCAACTTCCCACTAACCGCCACCACTTCCCCACTCTCCACACCTCCCCACAACTTCCCACTAACCGCCACCACTTCCCCCACTCTCCACAACTCCCCACAACCCCCCCTTAACCCCCTGCGTACAAAACCCCAAAGGAACGAAAAAGGAAACACAATTCCCCAAACTTCCAGTTTCCCAACGGAGCGTACCATTTCCCCAATCTTTCCATTTCCCCAAATCTTTCCATTCCCCAATCTTTCCTTTTCCCAATCAAACGGCGTAGAGCACCCGGTGGAGCGATCAAGGAGGCGAGGAGGGGACGATTATTTTTCTTACTCCTTCTCCAACGAACGAAGGTGAGCCGTGCTTTCGTTTCGTTCTTGTATCGTTTCTTGTTTCGAGCAAGGGGAGGGAAATCCCTTGAATTGTCGGGGTGGGTTTTTCCTTCGTCTTGTGCCGCGTGCGAGGCGATTTCGGGGACCAAACGGGAGGCCGCCGCCGCCGTGGTTAAACGGGAGGCCGCCGCCGCCGTCACCGGGTTCACGGAGTCATCGCCGGAGCCGCCGTGATCGCGGGGTCGCGACCGGAGCCGAAAACGGACGCGATATTGAGGTTTTCTGGCTGCGGTCCACCCGTCCGGGTGCACCCGGTGCACGCCGCACCGGCCCGGGGCCGCGAACCCGGCGCACGGAGCTGTGCGCCAGGCCGCGCGGTCCACCGGGCCGGCGTGCACCCGGCGCACGCCCTTGCGGCCCGGGGACGCGGACCCGGCGCACGGCCCGGTGCGCCAGGCCCGCGCGGTGCACGCCCGGGCGTGCACCCGGCGTACGCCACCGCAACGCGGGGCCGTGGACCCGGCGCGCGCCCGCACCCTTGCGCGGCCCGGCCCAAGACGGTGCTGGGTCCACCGCGCCGCGTGCTCCCGGCCCACGCCCATGCCGCCGCCGCCGTGGACCCGGTCCACGGTTGGACCCGTGCACCCGCTTCCAGAAAAAGGGCCCAGGAGCTCCGTTTTTAGCCCGTTTCGCACCATTTTTGAGTGTTTTTAACCACAAAGACGTTTT
This sequence comes from Tillandsia fasciculata, assembly GCA_029168755.2. Taxonomy (NCBI): domain Eukaryota; kingdom Viridiplantae; phylum Streptophyta; class Magnoliopsida; order Poales; family Bromeliaceae; genus Tillandsia; species Tillandsia fasciculata. The sequence continues at coordinate 17,685 of JAQOTM010001355.1, read as the reverse complement.
TAACAAGTATCATTTATTGTAGCAGTCTGGGCACACAGCGAGGGCATTTTAGTTGGAATTCCGCACGCCTTCTCCTTCACACAGAGGTGGGTTGTTGCTTTCAGTCCTTGCTTTTAATTCTACTAAATTGGGTGGGTTCAATCTTGTGCGTACTTGGGGTTAAAGATCGAAGGGTGATAGGCACTACTTGTTTGACTGTGCTAACGTTTAGAACAAAGAGAAAAAGAAAATATAGAAAAAGAAGGGATGTTCTAAACTTTATATGGACCTTGTGCTTGGATTGAAACAGTGTGGGTTTTTCTCCCGAGGTTTGGTAATGTTAGCGTTCCGGGGAGGATGTTAAATATTATGTTAACCTGTACTAACACTGACGGCTTCTATGATTTACTATATTACCCCGTGTTTTGTTACTATGCTCGAGTGCGACACGCGCATCCGCGGTTTGGCCACCGCAAAGGGTGCTCTTTTCCGGAAAGGCGGTCTTTGACCCGTGTTTACCCACGAGGTGACGTAGTGGGGCCCCCGTAGGTGTGGGGTTTGAGGCACGAAGGTGCGAGCGGTGGGACCCGACGAAGGGATTGGATCCCGAAGGGGTCAGGTGTGGGACCCGACGAAGGGATTGGATCCCGATGGGGTCAGGTGTGGGACCCGACGAAGGGATTGGATCCCGATGGGGTCAGGTGTGGGACCCGACGAAGGGATTGGATCCCGATGGGGTCAGGTGTGGGACCGCCGGGATTGAATCCCGACGCGGTCAGGTGTTACAGGGGTAAAGGTGATAAAAGTGTTACAGGTGTTACAGGTATTGCTGGTGTTACAGGTGATACAGGTGTTACAGGGGTAAAGGTGATAAAAGTGTTACAAGTGTTACAGGTATTGCTGGTGTTACAGGTGATACAGGTGTTACCCGTTTGAGAGAAGTGGATTGCCCCAGCTAGTCTCACTTTATGGTTTGGTACTACTTTACTGCTTAGTACTGTTTTTATGATAGTGTCACTGACTACCCACTCTGTGACAGGTACCTCCAGGGGGTAGAGGTAGGCGACGGTGAGGCCGAGGTGGTAGCAGTCGGGCTGAGGGGCCCTAGTATGCTGTTTTTACTTATTCTCTCTGCATTCCATTTCATTCGGAACTGTAAGTTATTGTGTGGTTCTCGATACCCTTGTGGGGTCGTGTGGATGTTGAGTACTTTCTTTTCCTTTATTATTCCCGGTTGGCCGTTTTCTAAACAAATCAACCAGAAAGCAAAAGAAAAAGGACTTCGTAAACTGGTTTCAAAACCTAAGGCCGTGTGGGCCTATTTTCAAAGCAGTGAGTTTATACTTTCAACTTGACTGGCCACGGGTATTGTTTAGTCTTCATGCACCATGCTACATTAAACTGTTGTGATTAATTGGAAGTGATTGCTTGTGTTTGACGGGTGTAATAGCCGCGACGCCGTGCATATACAGAGGAGACTCTGCCCGACATTCGAGTGAATCTGTATATGTGGCGGGTCTGGGCACGCGCCGGGGAAGGAGGTTTTAAAGGAAAAAAAAAAAAAAAAAAAAATAAAGAAAATTTTGTACGCACCTCACGCTTACCTTTGTGTACCGTTTCCGCTAAAAAATAAAACCCCCGGGGCGTGACAGGGTAACACTCGCGAGTGTTATCGGCAACCTTAGAAATCTTATCTTATGGTAGCAAGACTACCGGGCTCGGGCCCGTTGGATAAGAATTTCCAAGGGTTAACTTGAACTAAAGCACCAGAATCTAAAGAATAAAGAAAAATAGAGTGGCCAGGGTGGCCGGGTTAGTTGAACCCAGTATACAGCGGCATAGTGGCCGAGTTGGTGCTTAGCAGCCTAGTGTGGCTAGACAGAGTAGTGCTGGGTTGATGGTTGTACACAGATAGTGTAGTGATATATTATTGCATAGCTGCATATTGATGTTGAGGATTTTAGTTTCCTAGCACACTATTATTATTGCTTCCATTGGACCAAGTGGTGTAGGACACTCTCTCTCGGTGGTTGAACCCACTGGGAACTCGCTCGTAAGTTCTCACACCCCTTGGGTGACCCCCCACAGGTTCGGGAATGGATGCAGCGGTCGAGACAGATCAGATGCAGTCGACAGCGAGGCATACGACAGGGGCAAGGGCCCAGCAGCATAGTGACCTAGAGGGTCTAGCAGAGGTATCCCTTTCTATGTATTTCTTGAGTGAACCTTGTAAGGTGAGGAATTATGTAAAAGAATTGTAATAATTTTATTTGCAAGTTCAGAATGTAAAGTGTAATAAGTTTAATTTATGGTTCACTCTTGTATGCTTTCATTTCCGCTTAAACTGGTTGTTTATTGAATGAAAGTTTAAATTTGTAGTGATTTTTAGTACTCTGATATTGAGCTTCCGCATACACTTGTTGTGTTATTATGGATGTTACCGTTCCTTTCGGGTAGAAAAAGGTCTTACCCGATTGGCGGGTCTGTTGGCGTGCCCGAACCGTACAAATTGGCGGACTCGGGGCGTGACAGATTAGAGTGGTATCAGAGCCTAGGAATAGTCCTAGGTGGTTAGCAACCTTAGGGAGACCCTAGGGATTAGCACGAGAGAGTGCGTGGGCGGTGGCGAAAGTACTTGATTGGTTATTGTTGTTCCCAAAAAGGATATTGGGACTGATCGAGGGCGACGAGCTTTCATTCTTCGGATATTACGTTGGCGGCCGACAACGTAATGTTGGAGATGAAAAGAAGTACCCTCTTATACTTTCGCATGATTGGGTCGACGAGCCTTTTTGTCGGTGTATAGACTGCGCGTTGCTCAAATGGCTAAGTTTGGGCTGGTTGTTTCGTTGTGGTGTGCATATTAGCGATGGCACCACATAGATAGGCGCACCTGTTTGACTCGAGTCACGAGAGGGCTCGGGGTCAAGCGAGGTATACGAGCTGCGATAGCAGGTGACCGCACTTGTTGGAGTGGTCCAACAGTAGGTCAGATTTCTTGCCGTCGGCGGGAATTTTCCGCCGACAGGAAGACAGGTTTCGACGCCTAAGAGTAGCGTCAGCATGACAGTTGAAGCAGATCGATAGGCTCCAGTGGCTGATAGCACAGCAAGCTGGGGCTGCATAAATGACGCATGAGCATACGGCGTTGCCGCATGTAGGGGCAATAGTAGAGAGTGTGGCAGTGGCCACCGAGCTTTTGTCAGTGCACCCCGCACCTTCAGCAGGGGGTGTTGTAAGCTTGTGTCAGCTAGTTTGCGGGCAAAGTGTGGTCAGCGAGGTCCAGTGAGAGACCGACTCACGAAGAAAATGGTGATCGCTATGTTGCGAGAACCAAGTAAGTATGTCCTAAGGGTTAGGGCAAGAAAGATTTACGGGCCTTGTGGCGAAAGTTCGCCCTGATAACGGTAGTGACCGTGTGGCCTATAATTGTGGCTAAATTGCCGCATTGTGGGGTTGGTAAGACCCGGGACAGGTTTCGAGATTCGAAAACCTCGCAAGTGAGCGGGAGTTTTGTGGCGCCGATTTGATGGATCGGTGTAACGGCAAGGATTGCCACCGTAGGATTCGCGTGTTAGTCACCAGAGTTGGTGGACAGTTAGTTGTGGTGCCTCAACCCAGTTGGGAGAGGTGTACAGGAGTCATACGCGTGTTTAAGCAAGTTGCTTGACACTGGATTTTTACGAGTTAGCGTGGGGGCATAGGACGCCCAACTGTTTGGGTGCTCATGGAGCACGAGTATCGTTTAGCCAGAGAGAGCTGATTAGGTGGCGTATTAGCCTTTGCCCAGTGTGGCCAGAGTTGATATAGAGAGTTTGGGTCGTGGATTGACGACTTGTTAGTTGATTCTGCTCAGTGGAGCGTAGTGGTCGCGTGGCGACGATTAGCGGGTTCGCTTGTGGACGATCCGTGCCTGGACCATGTTTGTGGACTGTGGGCCTGTAGCCCAGTGGGCAGGCGCAGTCAGCTGTGAGAGACAGCGGCCCGAGACCTGATGGCGGGGCATGATAGAGATTGGTCGGGACGGTAGTCCGAGCGATGACCCGGGAACGTGGAATGCCACGTGTGAGCATTGAGGCTAGTAGTACACTGAGAGTGAGATATGACCAGGCTATAGAGCTAGTGGTGATTGAGGTATTGTAGCTCCTAGTGGGAGTGTTGGTGTAGTAATCCTATGTGAGGATCTACCCGTATGACGATTGGGTCTGTGTGCTAGTGAGAGCCAGGATACAGAGTTGGACTGGTTGGGCTATAGGCCCCTATTGGACTGTGGTCTGTGGACCTATTAGTAGTCTGAGATATCGGGTTAGCTGATAACCCGTGGACTTAGAGCGCTAGCAGCGTGTGAGATAGTTGAGGACTTGTGGATTGGCCTTTTGCCCTCCACATTAGGCAGCGGAGTGACCGGAAAATGCGATAAATGTGATTAGTTGTAGATGCAACCTTCTTGTGAAAGATAAAAAGGTCGCTGAATTAAAGTGAAGATTTCGCAAGAAGAGACTTCGCCATTAGTGGCAATTGAGAGAGAGCAAGTGCTCAATTGTGTCTCTCACCTACTTGGTGAAAGTGGCCGGACACCAGGCTGAGTCTGTCCCTAAAAAGAGATAGGGATCCAGGAAGGGGTCGCTCGGGTAATTTTGGGCGAGCAGGCAATGTGATGCCGGACATGAGGTGCAGTGAGCCCAGTAGTGAGGGCAAGATTCCCCCTCTTTGTCAAGTAAGAGTCGACATACGATTCAAGTTTCGGGGACGAAACTTATTTTAAGGGGGGTAGAATGTAGTGGACAAGAACTTGGAATATAAACAAATGTAAATAAAAATAGTATAAAATACTATTTTTATGGCAGTAGAAAAGTAAAGGGGTTACTCGGAAGTGAATCGGGCCCAAATCGGAGTTAAAATTAGTGATCTAGAATTTTATATGAGAAAGTGGGCCCAGATGGTAAGTGAAAAATTCACAGTTTCAGAAAATTCCGAGAAAATTACGGGAGCTCCGTAAATATGTTTTATGGCCACAGTAAAAATTTCGTGTTGATCGGACACCCGGATTGAGAGAACGGGCTCCGCCAGCAAAATTAAATACAGTGGGACTTTTGGTAAATTAGAAATGGTCCAAACTGAAAAGTTCAAGTACCAGGAGGTAAAGCAAGTTAAACTGTGGCTGCCCGTCAAATTTGAGCGAAAACGGGCGAAAAACGGGCGAGAAACGGGCGAAAACGGGCGAAACTGGGCTTGGGCCCAAGTTTCGGGCGCCCGAAAGTGGGTTCCGGGCGCCCGAAAGTTACTGTAGCATGTTGGTTTTTCGGGCTGCAGCGAACCGGGCTGCACTGTAGCGAACCCGGTTCACTGTAGCAGCCCGGTCCAGGTCCGGGTGCGCCCGAAAATCCACTGTGCGCGCCCGGAAGTTACTGTAGCGGCACGGATCCCGAGGCAGTCGGCACGGATTCCGAGGCAATGGCACGGATCCCGAGGCAACGGGCACGGATCCCGAGGCGCGGGCGTGAATCCCGAGGCAGGGCAGCGCGCGCGACGCGCTGTGGCGCGCGGCCCGAGGCGCGCGGTAGGTGGGGAAATGCCACGTGTCGCCTCCCCATTGGTCGCTCTGACCGGGGGAGCGTGGGCGTGCGCGGGGAAGGCGCGACGCGCCTGGCGCGTGTCAGCGGGGCAGGCCACGTGTCGGCCCCCCATTGGCCGGTCAGCGCGATGTGACGCGCTGATGGGACAAGACGCAACCACCGCTGAGGTAGTGCGGTCCACGTGGCGGCCTCCCATTGGCCGCCGCTGTTCCGTGGTCGCGGTGCATGGGTCCACGGACACGTGTCGCTCCCCGGTTGGCCGAGCGTGGTGACGTGGCGCTGAGCTGGCGCGTCGTGGACGCGTGGACCGCGGCGGGGGCTCTTACTGTAGCCGCCCGAAAACTTTCGGGCGCCCGAAAGGTGCGCCCGAAAGTTCGGGATCGGCCTATTTAGGCCCGAAATGGCCCATTTTTCCTTCTTTTTCCCTTTTTGGCTTCACCCGAGCGTACCAGGAGGCGATCCGGGCGATTTCGCCCGGGGTTTTCGAGGGCGCACGAGCGCGCCGTGGACTCCGTGGAGCGTGCAAGATGTTCCAAAGGCCTATTGGGCGTGATTGTACGGCACGATGTTGTCGAGGTAAGCCCCGTTTGTCATTTTTGCGGTATTTTTGGCACAGTTTTAAGATTTCCTTTTGGATTTTGGATTTGACTCCTTTGCCACGTGCATGTTAGGGACCCAACTTTTCTGTGCCGTTTTACTACGCGAGTTTTGCGAGCGTTTTGGGCACGTCTCGTTTTGCGTGCCGCTCGGGGGAAACATGCACCGTTTTGCGTGCGAATTCGACAAATGTGCACAGTTTTGGGCGCAAGCTTGGAATACGTGCACCGTTTTACGTGCAAAGTTGGAAATGGAGCGTGCACCGTTTTGCGTGCCAATATGAGGTATGTGCTCCGTTTTGCGCGCAGGTTGGACTAACGGGCACCGTTTTTCGTGTAGACTCTAACAATACGTCTCGTTTTACGTGCAGGGTCGGAATAATGTGCACCGTTTTGCGTGCAACCCTACAGTCAGATGTGCACCGTTTTGCGTGCCAATTCGGGGTAAGTGCTCCGTTTTGCGTGCGGGTTGGACCAATACGCAACGTTTTGCGTGTAGATTTTAATGGTTGCATCGTTTTTCGTGCAGGGCTAGGAAAAATATGCACCGTTTTGCGTGCAACCCTACAGACAAATATGCACCGTTTTGCGTGCAGTTTCGAGGTACGTGCATCGTTTCGCGTGCAGTTCATGTTGTCGCGCACCGTTTTGCGTGCTGTCGCTAATGTTATGCACTGTTTTGCATGTAGGGTCAGAAAAATTGTGCACCGTTTTGCGTGCAACCCTACTGTGAGTCGTGCACTGTTTTGCGTGCAGATTCGAGGTACATGCACCGTTTTGCGTGCAGGTTGAGTTGGCACGCATGGTTTTGCGTGCAGGCTGAAATGGCGCGCACCGTTTTGCGTGCAGGTTTAGAGGGCGTGCACCGTTTTGCGTGCAGACTCGAGGGATGCGCACCGTTTTGCGTGCAAGCTCGAGGAAACAAGTGGAATCGCGCGGAGACCAATTGCAAGTGTCTACAAGCAATTGGGTACACTACAAGGTGGGGAATTCTGCCGAAATTGGGTGACCTCTCCCCTTGCTCCTTTGCTTTTCGATTCGAAGCATGATAGTAGCCTGTTAGAGGCGTTAGGTTGATCATGATTATGATTGCTTGTGTAGATGGATTCAGATGGAGTAAGGGCAACTGTTGGTTGCCAGAGATAGAGGAATAGATGTGTGTGTGCAAATTGACACAGAGATAAAGTGCAACTGTTGGTTGCCAAAGATATTTGATGAATATGCATGCGTAGAAGTAATTACTATTTGATGAATGAAATGAAATAATTGCATGTATGAGAAAGATTTGTTGATTATAAGTGTGATCATGTTAGGGTATAACCCTAGGAATCATGTGCATTAAGGGAAAGGACATGTTGGTAGTAAGACTAGGAGAAAACCTAGATTTAGGGTTTAACGAGTGACATCAAACTTAGGAGTTATCCTAGGGAGGACGAGTGGCATGGTCTTAGGTGATAACCTAAGGACACTGGATAGAGTGATCAACATAGAGTCAGAGAACTCTAGGGTGTATATGGCATGGAACTTAGGTAAAGAGAACCTAAGGAGAATTAGTGTTCAACATAGAGTCAAGGAACTCTAGATGAGTATGACATGGATCTTAGGTAAAGGAAACCTAAGGTGAATTAGAGGTCAGCATAGAGTCAAGTTGACTCTGGGATTCAGTAAGGAATCAAGAGAATGGAACAATGGATCAAATGTGGAGATATGAAAGGGAAAACAGGAAAGTAGAGTCATGTAATTCTAGTATAACAGTGGAACATGCAATTAGAGTCAGTGTAACTCTAAGTTAATAGTGGAACAGGAAAATAGAGTTAAGTTAACTCTAGGATTCAATGAGGAATCAGGAAAAAGGGATAAGATCCCAGGGTTAAAGAGTTTAACAGATATAACCCTAGAAAGTCATAGGGTGTATGGGCAAATGGACAATAACTTTAACTTCAATTTGAGTTAAAAAAATGAAGGTGAAATGTTTAAGAGTCCAGGAGACTCTCTAGTTATCCTTATGGCGAGACCTAGGATAAGAGGTAAATTATTGTAAAAAGGCAAAGTTTAAAGAGCAAGCTAAAAGTGGCTAAAAAGTATAAAGAGAATGTAAAGGGCGCCTTCGAATTTGAGACTCGTCAAGTGGAGCAGGACTCCCTGGGCAGTGACCCGTCGGACGAGGTACTTTCGAAGGGCTAAAAGTGAAAGCAAGGAGCTAAATGCTCGAAGAAAAGAGAAAGTAAATTGCCAGTGGCAAAATGGGAGCTATAAGCTCGAATAAGAAAGGAAAGCAAGTGTTCAAAAGCAAAGAGGCTAAGAACTAAAATAAAAGAGAAAGAAAAAGAAAGAAAAGAAAGAAAAATTAAAGATAAAACGGGCGTACCTCCGGGGGCGAACGTACAACGGTCAGGAGTTGGACAGGGTCCCTCTCCCGGGCAGCGACCCGTATGACTGGTAGATAGAGTACTCTTGTCAGAGTTGGGCAGTGACCCTATCGGGCAGTGTCCCGTATGACAAGTCCCCCCGCAGGACGGGGTAACACTCGCGAGTGTTATCGGCAACCTTAGAAATCTTATCTTATGGTAGCAAGACTACCGGGCTCGGGCCCGTTGGATAAGAATTTCCAAGGGTTAACTTGAACTAAAGCACCAGAATCTAAAGAATAAAGAAAAATAGAGTGGCCAGGGTGGCCGGGTTAGTTGAACCCAGTATACAGCGGCATAGTGGCCGAGTTGGTGCTTAGCAGCCTAGTGTGGCTAGACAGAGTAGTGCTGGGTTGATGGTTGTACACAGATAGTGTAGTGATATATTATTGCATAGCTGCATATTGATGTTGAGGATTTTAGTTTCCTAGCACACTATTATTATTGCTTCCATTGGACCAAGTGGTGTAGGACACTCTCTCTCGGTGGTTGAACCCACTGGGAACTCGCTCGTAAGTTCTCACACCCCTTGGGTGACCCCCCACAGGTTCGGGAATGGATGCAGCGGTCGAGACAGATCAGATGCAGTCGACAGCGAGGCATACGACAGGGGCAAGGGCCCAGCAGCATAGTGACCTAGAGGGTCTAGCAGAGGTATCCCTTTCTATGTATTTCTTGAGTGAACCTTGTATGGTGAGGAATTATGTAAAAGAATTGTAATAATTTTATTTGCAAGTTCAGAAATGTAAAGTGTAATAAGTTTAATTTTGGTTCACTCTTGTATGCTTTCATTTCCGCTTAAACTGGTTGTTTATTGAATGAAAGTTTAAATTTGTAGTGATTTTTAGTACTCTGATATTGAGCTTCCGCATACACTTGTTGTGTTATTATGGATGTTACCGTTCCTTTCGGGTAGAAAAAGGTCTTACCCGATTGGCGGGTCTGTTGGCGTGCCCGAACCGTACAAATTGGCGGACTCGGGGCGTGACAAAGTTTTTCCATCTTCAATCTTCAAGACTCAATACTTTCACGAAATACGCCAACTCAAATTCCGTAACAATCTCCCCCTTTGGCGGTTTCGTGACAAAACACAAATCCACAAAAGAAAATTCAAAAAGGATATTTTTGTTGCTATCACCATACAACAAAAATTTACAATTAATGGAGATCCAAAAATTAGAAACATGAGATAAACTCCTAAAACAGACTCTAGACTTAGACATCTGTACTCTCTGCAAAAAGAAATCATTCTTGACAAAACGAAATCTTAGATACCTCAAGAATTGAATCATACAAAACCAAGTACAGAGATAGAGTTTATTCTCATCATGACATTTGAAGAATTCAGATATGTAAGAGAATCATAGTTAAAAACCAACATATCTTCTAAGCATTCAAAACCAAATGTCACAAAATGTCAGTCCAACCTCAACTTGTTAGTCATATTACATGCCCAAATAGTTAGTCGAATAGTTAGTATAGAGGCATGCCACAAATCACAAGAGAAAAACCAAAGTTGAAGTTGAGATCATACTTACCTTGATATTCACAATGTTCATACATTTTCGTCATTGTTCAAGTTGCATTGTCCAAGTTCTCTCTTAAACTCTCTCCCCCTTTTTGTCACAAATAAAGCCAAAAACGTAGCAAAAGCTACAAAATATAAGGAGAGTTAAAAAAAAAGTTCTATTAATATGCACAATCTGAGAGCTAAACTACAAGTTAGAACAAAAACAAAGTCCTAAAAATCCTGCACAAAAGGAAAAGAGAAAGATAAATCAGTCAAAAAGTGATCATTCATCAGAATCCGAGTCTTCAGAGCTTGTGCAACCCATTTTATAGAACATCTTCTTTACCCGCTTGGTCACTGAATTGACCCTTTTGGTTATGGTAATATGAACTGCTGTGACGATTTCAAGCTCATTCGAAATTCTTTGTTGCTCCCTCAAAATTTGTTCTTGCATAACAGATAGGCGCTGTTGTTCCTTGATAATTGATGTTAGTGATGCTTCATCATTTGTGCCAGGTGCTTGTCGAGATGGTGATGCAGCAGTGCTTGTACCGGGCTTCGTTCCAGATGCAGGAGCTGGAGTGACATGTGGCAACTTGTGAAGGGATTTGACAATGGTTGACTCATCTATCATGCTCAGACATTGATGATAAGTTGTTGAAGTAATGTCAACTTCAAATTTCTTTAAGATCCTCATTATAATCAATGGAAATGGAAGTCTCTCAGTGGGATGAGGATGCTCAACATATCGTGCCATTCTATTCCAGATAATGTACGGAATGTTGATATTCAATGCCATTGCCTCTGAGGATGTCCTATGAGATATAAAAACAACAACCGATCCCATCTCACAACCTTCGTCTGCATGTTTGGAAGTATATTGTAACACGTGATGAAGTTTAAGAAGCGATATTCAAGACGAAGTTCTTTAGATCGAACAGATTTTTCGGTTGATTGTGTTCCCTCGAGACAAATTCCCTCTATAACTTTTCGCCATAATGTGTTTGTCAAATTTACCCCCTTCAAGTAGTGAACTCCTGTCTTGCTGGCTTCCATTCCAAACCTCGCCAATCAATTGTGGAGTGATCTTAAACCTTGTGCCTTGGATATTCGTGTAGAACTCCATAGGACCGTTCTCAAACTCTCGAAGATGCCGTGCATTAGTATAGAAGGTCCTCACATGATGCAAACAGTAGCCAAGGTTTCTGGGAAACGACATACTTGAATAAGGTTTGCTTGTTCAATCAAAACGCCAAATTCAGGGGAGTGACCTCGTAGAGCTCAATGTTGACATGCCTTTCGCCAATGCATTCGCGATGTGCAAAAGCTCTAAGACGATCATTGTTAACGAATACTTCTTCAACACGTGGCGGAGAGTCAGGAGCTATTGGCGTGTCAACATTAGTGTCTCGTCTTAGTCCAAAACGTCGAGCAAGTCGTTTCCGTTTTCACAGAGATAGTTGGTGCAGACATAGGAGCTTTCCCTGTGTCCAAGGGTGCCTTTCCTTTTGAACTACCAGATGCCTTTTGTTCAGGCAAGAATCATCATCATCATCTGTCAATGCAGCCCAATCTACCTCATTACAATTCACTTCTGTGTCACTGACCTCAACAACCACCCTTCTGTTGTGTTTTCTTAGCTCGCTTTAATTTGTTCGTGGCTCGAGTATGTACCATAGCAACCAGGAGAATAATGATCCAGAGAATGCCATTGAACAAGTGCTTTGAGTTTAAAAGGTGTCCTGTGAAGACCAACTCAAGAACATGAAAATTTTCAATTTTGAAAAATTTGAAAAATTGTACCCAACACATCATAATCATGTAGAGAAGCTAAGAATCAAATTAGTTTTGCAAAAAGAATTTTAAAAATAGATCAATCCATGATTTACAAAAATTCCTCTTTTATGCCCTAAAACCGAATTTTTAGAAATCGAAGCCTAAAAACTCGTTAATCAGTGAAAACCCAGCATAAAAGCAAAACAAATCGACCCAGAGTTCTTATTTCAAAAGAAATTTGATCAAAAACCATTCAAAAACGAAAAAGTTCCATGATTTCTACTCACGTTTTGAACAAAAGAGAGAAAAACAGTGAAAAACGAGATTTTGATCAATAAAACTTACTTGGAATTGAAGAACTTTGAGTTTGGAAGCTCCAAGATGCAAGAAATCTAGAGAGAGAAGCTCTAGAGACTTGAGAACAAAAGATTAGGGTAACAGAAATCAAATCCTCTTTGTTCTATTATAAACCCTAGCCGTGATCCGGATCGGATCGAGAATGTGATCCGGATCGGCTACCCGCAGGAAGAATCCTGCGTTCGGGATCCGGATCACTTATCCCGATCCGGATCGGCTTCAACTTTTTCTCCAGAAAATTTTTAGAAAAATTCCATAAAATCCAGAAAAAGTATGTAAGCACTTTAACATATCAACTTTAAACAAAAATCATCGTTTCATACAACAAGAAATAGATTATGCAAAATCTACCAAAAATACTCAAAAATGAAACGAAAATTTACGAAAATTAAAACACTTAAAGTTGAACAACTTCAATCACATCTATCCTGATCTTATGTGTAATGCCTTTATCAAATCATCAATTTTGGTAAAGAAAATGAAATACCAAGATCAATAGATGTTTGAAATCCCAGATAAGTTAGATAATATATCTAGACAATCTGTTGAAGGAGTGGCTCTTTGAGCATCTTTTATCAAAAATCCCACCTTATACCAACCATGAAATACGACTGAGTCAAGTATTTCAATATGCATTTCATCAACATTTTTAAAACAAAAATTTGCTTTGCATTCATGGAGTATCTTTTTCTTTCTTTCATTTTCTCCATGTGGTGGTAGTTTTCACACTCCTCATTGGGATGTAACTCTTTCCACATCTTTTGAGCATTTTACATTTCATTGACTCCCCCTCAATTGGCTATCAATTATTTAATATATAAGGTATTCAACCAAAATTGATCTCGCATTCATACTCGACTAAGCAATCAAATATGATAATGACTATACCAAGAGATCATTGAGAGAGAAATTGACTTTGATCACTTAAAAAATGGTTTAATTAACGTAAATGATCATTGCAACATTGAAATATTATGATATCAAAAGCATAATAAATTTCTAAATGCATAAAAGGATGCAATTAAAGTCAATTATGATTTATGCTCAATTAATGTCCTATGTACAAAACATAGATAAAGAACAAAACAAAAACAAAACCTAACCTAAGCAAAGGTTTCAAAAAGAGATTATTTCAAGGAAAGCATGCCAATTGCTTTACGCAAGTGAATAAAACGTTTTTGATCCAAAGGTTTTGTTAAGATATCAGCTAATTGATCCTCAGTTGAAATATATGAAAGTTGAAGAATATTTGATTCAACTAGCTCTCTAAGAAAATGATATCTAAGTTCAATATGTTTTGTTCTAGAGTGCAACACAGGGTTGTTACGGCTTTTTGGTGTTGGCACATTTCGTGAGTCAAGTCAGTAAGTTGAGTCGGAGTCTTAAAGGGATCAATTTGTCAAATCAGCCTTCGAAGACTCGTTGAAGATTCAACATGAGCCCAAGTCAACTCTCAGGTATGATTAAATATAGCTCATGGTGATTAAAGTTCATTTATAATCATTGGAAACAGAAAATTAATGAAAACCGGTTTAGACTTGGTTTTAGGAACTTGGTTTTAACTTACAACTTGTTTTAAGTTTGGACTCCGGTACTGGGTTTGTTTTGGATAAAGTTTATCTTGGAAAATCAGTTTTTACATTGCGTACCGGAACCACACTTGAAGTTCCTCTAACCCGACACAGAATTTTCTGAAATTGCATTGCGTACCGGAACACGGACTCGCGTACCGGAACACAATAGAAAAATCTGTGTTTTGCACCATTGCGTACCGGAACACGATATTTGGTACCGGTACACAATGCCCCTCGGGGAAAAGTTTCCTAAACCGACTCTAATATGTTTCCAAGGGCTATAAATAGACATTTAGGGTTTCTCAAGAACGTGGGTTCAATACCGATCAATTTATAAAACACTTGAGAGCAACCCTAGAGGCTAGGTTTTTATCGTTCTTCTTTATAGCCTCTTTTAGGTCAATTCGACGGTTCTTCCAAGATCTATCTTTTGTCGAATTGATCTAATCTTTGCTTAGAGATTTTTCCCATGGATCTTCATTGATAATCTAAGCAAAGGATCACCATCGAAGCCAATATTCTTACCGGCTGAGTTTGCGTCGTGGATTCGACGTGGCACCGTGGATTCGGTGTGTTGAAGGCGTTTCGTGGATTCGAAACGTGTGCTCGTGGATTCGAGTGGCGTTCGTGGATTCGAACGTGTGCAGTGGACGTGCAAACGGTGGAGCGCAAGGTCCGAAGAAATTGAAGGAGGGGTTGAATCCGTGGAGACGGTAATCACCTTGTTATTCTTCGTTTCTTAGTGGATTGTTATTGCGTGGACATCCAACCGGTCAGCGCAAGGTCCGAAGAACTTGAAGGAGGGGTCGAGTCCGTGGAGTCGGTAATCACCTTGTTATTCTTCAATTCTTAGTGGATTGTTATTGCGTGTTGGTCCCGTGGTTTTTCTCCTGGATTGGAGTTTCCACGTAAATCTCGGTGTGTTGATTTTTATTTTCCGCATTATTTTTTATTTTTGCACTGAGATTGGTTTTTATAATATTACACCTATTCACCCCCCTCTAGGTGTTTGATAGTACCTATTTAGATCCTTGTGGATCCTAAATAACTCTACAATTGGTATCAGAGAGGGTTTTAGGTTTATCTATCATAATGGGTGAAAGTGGTAATATTTTTAGACCTCCTCTTTTTGATGGGACCAATTATGCATATTGGAAAATGCGGATGAGAGCTTTTCTCATCTCTATTGATGAGCGGGTATGGCAAACCGTTGAATACGGTTGGGTGCATCCTGTTGAGGAAGTAGGAAATTCTACTACCCCAAAACCTCGCTCTAGATGGTCTAAAGAGGAAATCGAAAGATCTTCTTACAATGGGAAAGGTATGAACGCTTTTTTAATTCTCTTTCCTCGACTGAGTTTCGAGAATTTCCGCGTGTGAAACCGCGAAGGAAATTTGGGATATTCTCAAAATTACACATGAGGGTACTAATCTTGTAAAAATTCAAAAGCTCCAGATGCTTACAAGTCAATTTGACTCTATTCATATGGAAGAGCATGAATTGTTTACAGATTATTACACTAGACTTCAAGATGTAATTAATACATGTGCTAATTTGGGAGAAAAGATCCCGGAGTCGAAAATTGTAAGAAAGATTCTTCGGACTCTTCCGGAACGGTTTAGGGCAAAGGTTACCGCCATTGAAACCGTTAGTCATCCGGATGAGATGAGTGTAGAGGAATTAGTAGGTGCTTTGCAAACTTATGAGATGACTTTTCCTACTAATCAAATTCTTCCAAGTCTTCTTCTAAGCTTACAGGTATTGCATTCAAATCAACAAAGGAAGAAGATGACGAATCGAGTTCCGACGATGAAATCTCTTTTGCCGATTTTGAAGAACAATTGGCGCGGATCACAAAGAAATTTCGTCGGAAATTTTGGAAGAATCGAACCGATGGATCTTCATCCACGAAACCATCTAAAGGATCATCGGGTTCTAGATCCTCTAAACTCAAAGGCGTTGCAAAACCTTCTAAAGAAAAAGAAAAAGATGATTTCGAAGGGGAAATCCAATGTTATCGATGCAAAGGCTACGGCCATATTTCAACGGATTGTCCTTCTCCGAAATCATACAAAAAGAAGGCTTTGCAAGCAAAAACTTGGGACGATTCTTTTCGAATGAATCGACCTCAAGTGAAGAGGAAAAAGAAAAAATTGTTGCTTTTCATGCCTCTCAAACTCCCTCTTCTAATTTGTGTTTATCATCTTTAGTCACTGACTCTATTCCTTTGATTTTGCATGAAACATCAACATCCGGAGGAGAGTCATCAAGTGAGGGGGAGTCGGACGAAGAAGAACTCGTTGAGGCATACCAACAACTTCTTGCGGAATCAAAGAAGATGGCCAAGCATATCAAGAAGTTGAGGAAGCAACGACTTGAAGTTCAAGACGAGAATCAAGCTTTAAAGATCAAACTTCATGATCTCGAGGAGGAACAAGGACGTTTATTGGATAACAATAAAATCCTCCAAGAAAAGCTAAACCAATCGGAGACACACGCAAAATCATATATGGACAAGATTGGTTTTCTTGAAAAGCAGTTTGAGGAGATTCATGTCACCAATCAAGCTTTGACCAAGCAAGTTCATCAACTCAAATCCGACATACAAAGGCTTTCAACCGGTTCCAAGAAACTAGAAAGTATGTCCGGATTAGGTCAAACAAGCAAGGTTGGTTTGGGATTTAAAAAGAACCAAACTGTGCATGCTTCAAGTTCCACAATGAAATTGAAAGGAAGAACTTGTCACCTATGTGGACTTGAAGGACATTTGGTGAAGAATTGCCCGAAAAAGAGAAAGAAAAATCCTTCGGCAACTTCATCTACGGAGCGGACTCAACGGAATCAAAAGACACATCAAGTCAAAGGAGTTCACTCAACCCACCAAAGGTCCGAGCCACATCATCAATCATACAAGTGGATCATTGCGAGGCAAAGACCTAAGGTGGATCAACAGTCAAAGCGGACAACCCCCGGCCACAACGAATCAAGACAACCCAAAATCCAGCGATTTTGGATTCGGAAAGGTGATATCTTTCCTTGTCTTAAGTTCTAAATAGCTTATGACTGTATGTAATGCTTTGATTGGTTTTCCCTTCATATTTTTCTTAATCTTTGCATTACATGTTTTTCAATGCTCTTTGTTTTTATACTTTGTTTTGAACAAAAGGGTTTTTAACGAACAAGTGCATTGAATAAAAAGGGGTTTCACGTTCATTCACTCCAAATTAATTTTATATGGATTATCAACTTTACTCCATAATCATAATCTTGAAGATACTTCATTATAGGAGTTTTTGATATTATAAGCATCAATTTTAGAATCTTGTGTGATCTTTAGATGCTTAATCTATCTCGGTTGTGTGAATTCATTGTGACAAAGTGAGACACCGATAGACTAAAATTTGGGATTTAATTCTTTCACGTAAGAGATTGCCTTCTTACAAGGGTAAATAAATGAATTGTAAAAGATGTGGAAAGAGTTACATCCGAAAGGAGTGTGAAAACTACCACCACATGTTGGAAAGAGCTACCACATGTTATGGATGCCTGGAAAATATTTTATGAGAATTTTTTAGTTGAAGCATTCGGAGATTTATATTCAAATTTCTTATTTTTGAACAATCTCCTGGTTGGTATAAGGTGGGATAGTTAAAAAGATGCTCAAAGAGCCACCCTTAGGTACTTTAGTGCTTATCTCAATTTGAAAGGGTAGAATTCAAGATTGATGTCATTTGGAAAATCTCCGTAAGTCATCTTTGTAAATCCGTTACATCTTGATAGAGTTTGGATCTCAAGATTATTTTTGATGACTTGTGTTTGATGAATATAACATGAAAAACTGTTTAATAATGTTTTATCTTTATTTTTCATGATTTAGGAGTAAATCTTTTTAATTTTGTGAAATTAAC
>JAQOTM010000423.1:165347-199076 GCA_029168755.2 Tillandsia fasciculata | reverse complement strand
TTGCAGTGCATTGGGTTGGCTATGGAGGCCTACGCGGTTTGCTGGAGGTGTTTGTGGCCACGATTGGACACAAGTGTTGGACTTCGGACTTAATAGATCGCGTGGGTGATCGGGTGACTCCGTCGATCTCTGGAAGTGTTCTCGGGCCGAACGGATATTCAGATTGGGCTCAGCGCGAAATTTGGACTAAGAATACCTTTCCGGGGGCATTCGGCAATTTTTAGAGTGAGAATTTGGCGAATCGGACGTAAAATTCGGATTCAGCGCGCGAAAACGCTCTTAAGTGGACTACCTACTTGATTTTTTTTGAGCTTCGGGTACTGTTCATGGTCGGAACAGTAACTCGGCGATCGCCACGGCGGGCGGCGGCGTGGCGGCGGCGGGCAGGTCGGCGGGCGGCGGCGGGCCTCGGGCAGGCGGAACGGCGGCGGCGCAGGGCCGAGGGCAGCGCGCTGAGGCGCGCGGTCCACTGCGGCCGACGTGCACCAAGGCGGGCCACGTGGGCATTCACCCCATAGGTTGGACTCACAGCTCCCGTCTACGGAGCATGATGTTGGGTATTGGTTCACGGTGACCGGGGTGGACACGTGGCAGGTACTATTGGTTCGGCCTTACAGAGTTTTGTGCACCGGGTGCAGCGTCAGAGGGCATGGACAACGTGGCGCTTCCCTATGGCTGGTCAACTGTTCGGGCATGAGGGGCAGCTGGCGCTGGTGTCACGGGGCCAGCTTTTTCGCCTTAAAATTGCCCCGTGCGGCGCCCAAGTGTCGCACACCCGAGCCAGCCTTCCCGAGTCCCTTGCCACGGACACGCCCTCGAACTTAAACAGCGGGATCACAACTCAAGCATTAACCAAGCATGCTCCTCCACGAGCCTGACTGCCCGGCGCCGCGCCTTATGTCGAACCCCTTGTCGAACTCCGCGAGTTCTGAACAAACAACCCGCCACCGAGGTTGGCCTTCAAGCCGAGTATATTCCGCCTAGCCGGACAAACTCTCCTCGAGAGTGCTGCTTAACCGAATGCCCCTATGCCTCCGAAGCAAGCATCCAGGACAATACAAGTTCTCACAACTTAAGTCCATTTGCATGGGCCCGAGCGAGCCGCCCTTGCGCGTTCCGCTCGTCTGCTTAACCGAGCGACCCGTCCCGCACGTCTCGCCCGTTCGCCAGCCCATTGCCTATTGCCAAGCGCCGCGCGCCCCGCAATTCCCACGACGGGATCCACAATCGAGTCGGGCATGTCCCGTTCCGCCGGCCACCTAGTTCCGTCATCGCTCCCGATTCGGTCCAAGGTCCGCTTCCCAAATGCCCCACACTACTTGTTCCCGCGTGTGTATACCCTTCGCAAGGGTTTGCCAACCTAGCGACCTACCTCCCGCATCGCCAACCCCCTGGCACCTCCATTGCACGACCATGCTCGGCCGCCAACACACTCGGCCCAGTATCCAAGGTTTGCTTGACGGATGTCGCCCACAATCGAATCAGCCTCGCTCCGCTTCGCTAGCCATTCGGTACCTCCATTGGCCGGCCATGCCTGGCCCCTAACACCCTCAGTCCTCTCCATGGCTCACTTCACGAAAACCAGCATCGATTGTCTCCTCTTCCTTCGTGGGCCGCGCCGCACGAATCCCCGCTCGGCACCGCTGCCTTTGCGAGCCTTGTCCATTACGGCGGACCGACCGTTCCTTCGCCTCGCGAACTTCGTAGGCCTCGTGCCTCACGAATCCCCGCTAGGCACCGACATGCCTTCGCAAGCCTTGTCCATTGAGGCGGACTAACCTTTCGCAAGACTGTCCCTCATCCGCTCGTTCGCCCCACTACAGAGATCCGAAACGGCATAAGGTAGTGCAAGCGAACCTAGAGGCAAAGCCTCTGGGCTAACCCCGCTCCGTAATGCCGTCGACCTCGTGTCTTAGGCATTACCCTAAGCCCGTGCGCTCTTCGACCATCGAATACCGCCCACACGAACTTAGGCTTGGCGACTCCGCTCGCCAAGGGATGGCCTATGTCCTATAGGCCAACGGGGGAGTCGGGGCCACTTCGCAAGTGTCCAACCCCTCCTCTATATAACCCACGAGGCATCCACCCCTTTGGCACCCCGGGGGTACAAAGGTGCTCACCGAGGGGTACGTTTTGAAACCCCGCATGCGGCACCAATTCCATGGTCATGGCATGGGCCATTGCTAGGGAATTGCCTCCGTTGGTTCGCCCGCGGCTCAACCCTGACGGATTGTCCCACCTTCGCAACCCCGTCACTCTGTCAACCCAAATGCCTACCAAATGTCCTCCAAAAGTGGCCCCCAAGGATGTCACGGTCGAACCAACACGATCGACACGTGACAGACTCCCCCACCCAAGTTATCGACGCCCTCGTCGATGTCCATCCGTTCCTCCAGCTTCGTTGATAGCTGCCAACCACTACTCCAGATCAGAGCCGCCCCCGGCCTTGGCATCGCATACCACACTGACCCGCCCTTGAGCATGTCCGCTACTCAACGCATTGCTGAAGCTCCTTGGTCGTCGACCAAACCAGATCAGAGCCGCCCTCGGCCTTGGCATCGCATGCCACACTGACCCATAATACTCTGTAAACCATTCTGTCCCCTTGAGTTGAAGCTCCCCAGCTCCGGATGCCTCCCCCGCACCACAAAACTCCTCCACGGAACTAGAATGTTAACCTTGTCGCCTGCTCGCGACAACCCAAATGTCACTGGCACGTCCCTGCAACTCGGTTCTTCTTGAGGTGCTACTCGGCCCTTCTGTCCCTTTCGCCCCTACTTAACCCAAGTCTCCTGCAGCTAGTCGCCAACCTTGTGCCTCCCTCGCAGGGAAATCCCTTTCCAGCTAGCGATCTCTTCCCAGAACGCTACCGGACCAACTAGTGCACTCGGTATACTCCGCGAATACACCTATCCAAGCGCGCACGAGTTCCTTTGAAAATCAGTAGAGTGGCCCTCCCTCGCTCCCTCCGAGGTCAAACTCCAAACGTCCCAACGTCTTGGAGCGTCCAACGCGAATCAGCTCGCAGCTCGGCTTCGCTTCTCCACCTCAAAATATCACAAACTGTGGTCGGGCCAGATCGCATCCAACCCCTTCCAATATCCAAGAGTACTTCTGCCCATCTCGTGCCATTCTCGCACACAACTTTGGCCTCACAAATGCCCCCGCAATCACATAAAGTCAAGTCATCACCATGGTCTCCACGAGTTTTTGAGTCTTTTGCCGAGACACTCCTGCCCTCGACTACTTCGCACATCTACTTACTCCACCATGAACTCTTGTTATGCCTCCTGACTGCTTTGCACTTTCGCTACTCGTTGCTGCTTAGCACCTTTGGCTTCTGTACTCCCGGTCGCTCAAGCCCATTCCCTTTAGGCTTTCGCTAAACCCGACTTCGGTCTCCACCAAAGTCCCTGGCCAAGTTCAAGACTAACGACACCTCGTTTCCATTGCTCGAACTTGCCATCCTCCATACCTCCAGCAATCACCTTCGCGATAGCCGCTGAACGGAACCCAAGCTTAATCCATCTGCTAGTCTTTCTCGCAACTGCTGATAACGGTGATGTCGCCATCCAACGTCCACCCCCTCACAAAATGCGATACCTCGACCCTTTGAGTTGACAACTGGATTTTTCCCCTCCCAGCAATATGTCACTAGGCGATCCTGCACCAAGGCCCACCCGAGTGTCTTGACTTGTCTCTTCGTCTACACTTGAGTCCAAATCTCTCTGCTCTAAAAGTTCAGGTTCTCACACAACCTTTGCAAACTGCCAGCAGAGCCCACACGATCCGTCGCACGGATGCGTGCCCGCTATCTCGAGACCTTAGCACTGCCACTGCTTTTCCCGAACATAGCTCCTTACCTTGTTCCTCTGAACAAAGTCCAATCCATCGTTTGATCCGCTCGAATAGGGAGTCCCATTCGTCCAGCCTGTGGCCACACCATCAAGAGCAACCGATCTCCCCATCGGCCTTCTCGCCCCAAGTGAGAAACACCAAACCATCCAGCAACCCTTGGCCCACTTCACAACCTAGCCCAACGCTTAGCTGCTACTGCCACGGACCCGATCAGTCTTGGTTCCCAACTTGTGCTCCACGAAGTGAACTCTTCTGACATGTGTGTTTTATCCGCCACGTTCCTTAGACAAGATCCCCTTACCGAGTCACCAAACATCGGGACACATCCTGCTCAATGTGCTTCCCCACCCTGAGTCGCAAGCACTTCCGAGCGCACTCAGACCAAATCCAGGCATTCGCAATGCCCACTTCCGCTGCGTGAGTTTCGGTTCTACCACAACCTTGACTACACCCATCAGCGGGATCCACGTCATCCGTCCATTGTACACGTGGATACTGTACTGAACAATCAACGCTGTCACCGCCTGTCCAGATACAGACTCTTCTCCTTACCCGAAGAGTAAAGGTCCAATTGTGATCTTTTTCTTGCACCGAGATAACTCTATTCAATTCATGGGTACACACTCGAAGAGTGATCGACCTCCCCATCGATCTTCTTATACTGAAATACTTAAACTCAGTCACAATGAAGTAACCCTTCTGCAGCGTGTGCCGCATCCCAATCCTTCCCTTCTAGAGATTCATCCGCTGCAAGACCACAATCCCGGAAGCACATCGTCCCACAATGTGTTCCTCTCTTTTCCCAAGCCGCGAACACCACTTCACGAGCTCAGGTTCCTTAGGCACCCGCCTAATTCCACTCCGTGGTAACCGCGACCACGGACCACATAATGATTCTCCCAATCATTGCCTCGTCGCCTGCCACGCGACTCCGGACTTAGCCATTTTTACAAGTATTGTACTAGAATCCGCTGCACTCTGACTCCGCATCTCCCACAAGCGTAATCCCGCCACAGTGCCTCGCCGACGCCTAGTACCTTTGTTGGAGTGACTCTCCTCACACTAACTTCGCCGCCAAGGTCGCACCTTCCGGCCAAATCTTCAACCCATGAGCTCAACTTAGCTCTGATACCACTTGTCACGGGGCCAGCTTTTTCGCCTTAAAATTGCCCCGTGCGGCGCCCAAGTGTCGCACACCCGAGCCAGCCTTCCCGAGTCCCTTGCCACGGACACGCCCTCGAACTTAAACAGCGGGATCACAACTCAAGCATTAACCAAGCATGCTCCTCCACGAGCCTGACTGCCCGGCGCCGCGCCTTATGTCGAACCCCTTGTCGAACTCCGCGAGTTCTGAACAAACAACCCCGCCACCGAGGTTGGCCTTCAAGCCGAGTATATTCCGCCTAGCCGGACAAACTCTCCTCGAGAGTGCTGCTTAACCGAATGCCCCTATGCCGCCGAAGCAAGCATCCAGGACAATACAAGTTCGCACAACTTAGTCCATTTGCATGGGCCCGAGCGAGCCGCCCTTGCGCGTTCCGCTCGTCTGCTTAACCGAGCGACCCGTCCCGCACGTCTCGCCCGTTCGCCAGCCCATTGCTATTGCCGAAGCGCCGCGCGCCCCGCAATTCCCACGACGGGATCCACAATCGAGTCGGGCATGTCCCGTTCCGCCGGCCACCTAGTTCCGTCATCGCTCCCGATTCGGTCCAAGGTCCGCTTCCCGAATACCCCACACTACTTGTTCCCGCGTGTGTATACCCTTCGCAAGGGTTTGCCAACCTAGCGACCTACCTCCCGCATCGCCAACCCCCTGGCACCTCCATTGCACGACCATGCTCGGCCGCCAACACACTCGGCCCAGTATCCAAGGTTTGCTTGACGGATGTCGCCCACAATCGAATCAGCCTCGCTCCGCTTCGCTAGCCATTCGGCACCTCCATTGGCCGGCCATGCCTGGCCCCCAACACACTCGGTCCTCTCCATGGCTCACTTCACGAAAACCAGCATCGATTGTCTCCTCTTCCTTCGTGGGCCGCGCCGCACGAATCCCCGCTCGGCACCGCTGCCTTTGCGAGCCTTGTCCATTACGGCGGACCGACCGTCCTTCGCCTCGCGAACTTCGTAGGCCTCGCGCCTCACGAATCCCCGCTAGGCACCGACATGCCTTCGCAAGCCTTGTCCATTGAGGCGGACCAACCTTTCGCAAGACTGTCCCTCATCCGCTCGTTCGCCCCACTACAGAGATCCGAAACGGCATAAGGTAGTACAAGCGAACCTAGAGGCAAAGCCTCTGGGCTAACCCCGCTCCGTAATGCCGTCGACCTCGTGTCTTAGGCATTACCCTAAGCCCGTGCGCTCTTCGACCATCGAATACCGCCCACACGAACTTAGGCTTGGCGACTCCGCTCGCCAAGGGATTGTCTATGTCCTATAGGCCAACGGGGGAGTCGAGGCCACTTCGCAAGTGTCCAACCCCTCCTCTATATAACCCACGAGGCATCCACCCCTTTGGCACCCCGGGGGTACAAAGGTGCTCACCGAGGGGTACGTTTTGAAACCCCGCATGCGGCACCAATTCCATGGTCATGGCATGGGCCATTACTAGGGAATTGCCTCCGTTGGTTCGCCCGCGGCTCAACCCTGACGGATTGTCCCAACTTCGCAACCCCGTCACTCTGTCAACCCAAATGCCTACCAAATGTCCTCCAAAAGTGGCCCCCAAGGATGTCACGGTCGAACCAACACAATCGACACGTGACAGCGGGCTGCACGCGCAGGCGCGACGGTACTGTTGACCGGGACACGTGTCGACTCCCGGGGGTGGCCACGCGGCGCGGTGGGAGTGGCGGATTCAGCTGTCGCCTGTTCAGGCGAAACGTGGCGGGCTTTGAGGCGGGTCGGACGGACCGCGGATCCCGTCCGACGGCGCGCCATGGGCCGGGCCGCACTGTGCGCGCCCGAAAGTCTTGGGCCGGGCCGCACTGTGCGCGCCCGAAAATTTCCGGGCGCCCGGAAAATGGGACCCGGATGTCATTTCTCAATTTGTTTGGTGAGGCCTATTTATACAGCCCGAGCTCCTTTCTTCTCACTTTTTCCACCACTTCCGAGCCTCCTCTCACCAAGGTGTCTTCAGCAAAGTTGTTCCCCTTTGAGTTCTCCATCTCCTGGTGAAGTTTGAGGATTTGTGGTGGCACGCACTTCGCGGTTTGGATTTTACGGCGCGGCGCGATGCTCGTTCCTTTGTGTTTCCCTTCGTCGCATTTCAGTGCACGGACTCTCCCGAGCTACCCCAACAGTATTTTTCAGCGATTCTTACGCCATCGTCTTCACGACAGGTAGGGCTACGTTTCTCGTGTCTACTGGTTTTTCCCCATTCCGAGGTTTTCATGGGTTTTTCGGATCATCTTGTGACCTCATTTTCTGGGGTGGAGTTTTGGACAGCGCTGTATTGTTTTGGTGATATCTTCGCGTACAGACATCGGATTGAGGCGATTCAGACGGCATTTTGCATCTACACACCACGAGGAATCTCCCCAAATTTTCTTGGAATTTCCTGAATTTTCTTCGAAGGTGAGAAATCCCTGTTAACAGAATCTTGCGATTCAGTTTTTGTGGTTGGTTTATTTCGGGGTAGTTTCCTTGTCGAATTTGGATCTCAGCGTAGGAAACTCGTGTGGGAACGTTCAGGTACTCATTTCGACCGGTTCGTCGCGAGGATCGTGACAGTATTTTTCCTGGAATTTCTCGGGCAGATCTCGTAGGTGAAAAAGGCTAAACTGTGGACTGATTGTATTCGGGACAGATTTTAGTGTGAGCATTGTTGATTTATTGTGCTTGTTCTTTTGGGGTATTTTGTGCAGCACCATTGTGATCGCTGAGACCGGGCGCGGACTTCACTGTTGGGATCAGGATTTAGCGCTCGAGGTGGGTGGTTGTTTCTTGCCTCTATTTTGACATGCTCACTAGGAATATTAGAGTGATCCCCTTTATTGGACATCTTGATTAATCATGATTGGGGTTGGGTTCATGCATGCCAGTGTGGGAATAGGGTTGCTTTGATAGCGGTTAACCTTGCATGTGGAATGGAATCTTTATTTTGGACTATATGACTATCCTGTTGATGGTACTACTTGAGGGTAGATGACATGCGTAGGTGGATACTGTTAATGATTAATGCCTTTAATTATATTTCCTTGAGAACACTTGTATGCTTGTATGGACATCTAGATAGGCCATCTTTTATTGCTACACTATCATATTGGGATTTGACTTAGGAGAAACCATGATTGCTTTCTTTCTCCTTCTTATTTAGACTTTCGAGTCATGTTGCTCGGGTTCGAGCGAGGGTTTGGGATTGTGTAGCCGGGACCTTGGGGTCGGAGACAGGGTGTACTTGATGTCGGACTTGGCCCCTCTCCGCGCCAGTAGCTGCTCAATCCGCTGCTCCTGCCGGCGGCTGCTCTCCGCCAATTGGGCTACCAAGGCCCTCAACTCAGCAATCTCAGAAGATCCAGCCTGTCCTCGCTCAACAGGGGGTGTAGGGACACCCCGGGTAGGAATCCGACGTCGGGGAGGCATCTGCCACAAGAACCACAAGTTAGCCACACAGCCACACACGACCCAATCTAGCGAAAGTCAAAGGCATCCCCCCTATGTTTGTAACTTTATGTTGTCTGCAGCCAACATAACTGTCCCACAAAAATAGGGTATGCCAATCCCTCTTCACTCACTGGAAGAGTCAAAACCAAATCACCGACTTTCGCAAAAAGTCACGGCTCTCACGCCCTATCATCCTGGGGTTAGCCAAAAGCCTAGGGTTTCCTAAGTCCCAACTGACCTATCCCTAAGCTCTGATACCAATTTAATCTGTCACGCCCCGGGTGTAAACCAGAACCCGGGCTCGTCTACAGATCCGCCGTATACACGGAATTTCCCGTGTACACGAAGCGCTGGTAACCTGCTCAAATATAGATGATATAATAAAAGAGCATAAACAGAGCTAAACTAGAACTAATACATCTCAGATAAAGCTGGAAAGTAAAAGTGCGGAAGTAAACTCTCAATAATACAAATATCTCTCCCAGCTCACTAATCAAATACAACCAGCTGGCCGAAGCCAGACCCAAAAGAAATGAAAAGTAGAGTATCTGAGAGTATCGGGGTACATCTACTAACTGAACTGGTGCCTGGGTAGACCGCTATCTAATCCGCGATCCTCTTACCTCGGTCCGCTGAGGGGGGTCCTGCAACTCCCGCAGATGACACTGCAAAACAAAGGGGGAAGAGAAAAAGAAAAGCAGTGGGGAGTGAGAACTACTATAGAACAGTAGCCTTCTCCTAGTGGGTAAACCTCAACCCAAATGTGCCCACTAGGACTATAAGAGGCGGAAGAATAAAACAAGGTGGTAAGCTGTAAATATGTCCACTGATGATGTATGAAGCTACCACTATATGCCTCTAAGGTGCTCAGCTAAAAGTATGACCAACTGTATGCATCAGAATAAGAATGCCTGCCTGGGTAGCCCAACCTAGTCACCGGCGAACACCGGTACTGCCCACTATGCCCACTAACTCCCAACTCAGCTACGGGATGCAGACCGACTCCTGACCGGCACGGTCCCATCCCGAGGGCGACAGACCGGCTCCTGACCGGCACGGTCCCGCCCCAAGGCAACAGACCGGCTCCTGACCGGCACGGTCACAAAATACACACTCCGGAGTGGCACTCGAGGGGAGCGACCCACACGAGCATAGTGCCTCAGTGATAAGTATCAAGTCAGCAGAACTGGATCATGACTCTGGTCAAAGTGGGAAGATCCGTCCACTAAAAGGAGACCCGATCTCAAAGGTGATGCAAGATAAATAAATAGTGGGGAACTCCATCCACTAGAGACCTGATACCCAATCTGATGCATAAGCAACAATCACTATCCGGTCAACCGCCTACTATCCGCGGTTGCCGCAATGCCCTGCCCTCACAGCCTGCCTGTCCCAAAACCCACAAATGTCTGACTACACTATCCCAGCCCTTGCTCGAACCCGAGCGCGCTATCCCCCAAAACTAGATAAAAGGAGAGAATATAAAAGCATGGTTTCTCCTAAGTCAGTTCCAGCATAATAGTGTAGCAGAAAAAGGTGGCTTAACTAAGTGACCATTCAAGCATGCAGAGTCCTTTATGAAAACATGATTCAAGTAGTCTAATACTCACAAATAGAGGTATGCCATTTAAATAAACTCCCATTTTACTAAGTTGCCACAGGTCAGTTGATGTATGAGCATGAAAGGTCCCAATATGTATAAGCAACATAAGCCATTTTAGCAAAACTCTTCCTGTGGGATTTAGGTGACTTATCATTTACCAGAATTAACCTCGATTAATATTTAGCCCTTTTAAAAGATGCAAAACGCTAACCATAAGTCCAATTTCCGTTTAGGATGCCGTATTCATTTAACCGGTTTATTTAGCAATGCAACATAGTAGCAACTCAAATAGGCCTAGTGGGGACATCACAAGTAGGAGGTTAAACAACGGTACCCACCTCGAGCGCTAAATCCGGTCCTCGAAGGCTAAGTCCGCGCCCGATCCGAAAATCCCGCAATACTGCACCATAAGTCCCAAAGGATGCACACATAATTATTATCCAAGTTTAATCTAAAATCTGTCCCCAAAAATCTTTTTAACAGTTCAGCCATTTTCACCTGCGAAACGTGCCCAAGAAATTCCCAGAAAAATACTACTGCGATCTACGCAACGAGCCGGTCGAAACAAGTACCTGCACGTTTCCACACGATTTTCCAACGCTGAGAACCAAAATCGACAAGGGAACCACCCCGAACAATGCATTCATCCAAAACTGTGATATAAAATTCTGTAAAAAGGGGGTTCTCACCTTCGGAGAAATTCCAGGAAAATCCAAGAAAATTCAGAGAGACTCCTTGCGAAGCGTAGATGCAAATCCCCTTTTGAATCGCCCTGATCCGACGTCCGTGCGCAAAGTTATCGCCAAAACAAGGCAGTGCTGTCCCAAAACTCCGCGACGGAAAAAGGGTCAAAATGAGGCCACAGAAACTCCAACAAAGCCTTGGAATCAGAAGAAACTCACAACAAAGAAAATGAATCCCTACCTGTTAAGAATCCGACGGCCCAAAAATCGCGAAAATAGGAGGTCGGGATGAGTCGGGGGAGCCTGAACACCGAAATGCGACGAATTAGGTTGCCGTAGAATGATCGTTGCGCCGCGCCGGAAAAATCTCAAACCTCGGGATCCGAGCCTCCTAAATTCTTGAGAAATCTACAGGAGGTGTAGAACAGTGAGAGGAAGATTTTCTTAGAAGGGGCCTCGGGGTGAAAATGAACAGGAGAAGGGATTTCGGCCTTCAAATGCCTGATTTATAGGCAAAAACTCAGCTTGGCCCCTTTTGCGGATTCGGGCCCACTATTTGGGCCCGGATCCGCCAGGGCGGGTCGGACGCGCCCCGTCCGACCGAGCGGAACCAATCCGTCGGCGACACGCGTCCCCGCTGGTGAGGGGCGCGCATCCCGCACAGCGGACAACCGTGCGGGGCGCGCCAGCTCCCGACGCGTGGCCCAACCGGCCGGTCAACCCTGCAGACGCCCGCGAATGGGGAAGCGCCGCGCGTCCGAAACACTGTGCGGTCAGGCGCGCGGGCAGGCGCAGCCTGACCGGCGGCCTGGCATGCGCTAGGTCTTGTCCCCGTGCGCCGCAACCCGTGAGCCCGCCAACCTTCTTCCGCCACGTGTCCCTGCGCCGGGCCTATGCACCCGCGCAGGGAACTCCGTAGACCGCGCCCCTGCACCGCCCCAATCCTCAACCGACACGTGGCTCCCGCCCGATCCTGTGCACCGCCGCTCAAAACCCTGCACCGGCCGCCTAAACTCCGTGGACCGCACACCGTAGGCCCGCTAATCAGCGCCTGCCATGTGTCCTAGCGCCGGCTCATGCACCCTGCCGCGCTGCTCCATGGACCGGCTGCTGCGGACCGGCCAATGAGGGCCCGCCACGTGGCACTCCGGTGGTCCACGACTTCCCCCATGCACCAGAAACCACCAGAAACATCCGGGGGTCCGTTTTTGGGCATCCGGACTCCGAATTCAACAAGTAAATAGCCGTTTTCAAGCGTTTTTCCGCGCTGAATCCAAATACGCCCTCCGTTTGGCCTAGAAACATTTCTAAAATTCGACAAATGCCGCCGAAGGCCAAACTAACAATAAATACTACCACGGACCCATCTGTGCCGTCCCTTTGACACACTGTGGATCAGACACCATCAACAGGTGTTTAACATGTTGGATTCACGGGAAAAACAGTGCATGGAAACCTGGACCATCACATCCTCCCCCACTAATAAAAGTTTCGTCCTCGAAACTAAAGTCATTCCTCAACACGGAATCTCAACCAACAGGGGGGTAAATATCCAATCATCCACCACTCAAGCTCCCAAGGCTAACAAATACCTCATCCAGAGACGCGATGCAATCCTTGGGTCTCTAACCAAAACGAAACAAATGCGAGCACTCCAGAGAACCACGCCACCTTAACTAGGTACAGCTGGGCTAACTGCTCTGGCTATCAAGTAGTCCGCATCGGTGCAAGTATCTGCCCCTGCTAGGGCCTCAGATAATCCAACCACAAGTCCAACAACACCCAGCTCGATCCAAGCACCTCGGTACTCCCAAGGCATCCGGTATAAGTCCCCCAACTGGTCCCGTAACCTCAGATCTCTAATCCAAAACCGCCAGGATGTAGAAGCGATTCCCTAACCCTCCGGCATCAACACTCACCCATGAGCAGTCAAGAGAATCAGACTGCAAAACAACCTTCGCGAAGATCCAATACCCTTGCAGCTGGTAAATCAAATCCTCCAAGCTTGGCAGAAGGGTGCTAGCTCTCGATGATCACTTCATCAAATTCTTATGGGTCCTCACAAAGCCGAAGCGAACCAACCTTCCACAACTCGAATAGCACTGGCGCCCCCAAAGGCGCCACACTTGGCCTGACACAAATCCAAAACGTCGAATCGTGGAGTTGGGTCCTCAACTCCCAAACTGGCGTCATGCCAGACAACTCCGATAGGAGAGCAACTGGGAACTCACAACCAAAAAAGGGCATCTCCAAGTCCTGGTGCCGCCGCAGGTCCCTCAAACACACCAGCCAAAAGGCTACTCACCCCCTACGAGGCATCCGCCACGTTCACAAAGTCAAAACCAAAGAAGCAAAGATACACTCAAGCAACCCAGGTACACCAACACCTCCGAGCCTGGCTCCCACGAGAACCGTCCTCGCAGCATAATCAGCTGCCGCGAAAAGAAAACAAAACCGAGCCAGCCCAACCGTCCTAAGTACCAAACCAAGCCCCACAACCAGGTCAAGACCATTAGGTCTACAGGTACAATCAAGGACTCAACTGCACCGGGCAGGACCCACAACACGTTCCTACGTGCTAAAGATCGGGAATACGACCTCCCGAACACCCGGTAACCGTCCTACCCTTAACCCAATGTAAGGAAGTACATGCACTCCTAACAAATGACTAGGATGCCCAAATGCAATACAATGCACAATCAATGCCGGTAAACACAGTAAAACCATACCTGCCCCCACAAGGTCGGCTGCTGTAAAATCCTCCACCTGAGCGGCGTAGATCGGACCGCCCTGATCCAGCGGCTGATGATCCGCAGGGTAAAAAGGTGGTGATCCGCTCGCTGGAGCATGAGGCCACTGAGTCGACAACTGCTGCTGAGGCGAAAAAGGGGCCGATGCCGATGAGGGTGCCACTGAAGTCGAAAGGGGGCACGAAGCTCGAAGGTGGCCTGGCTGTCCACACTTGTAACAACAACCCCACCTCTGATCACAAGTGTGCGACAAATGAGGTCCCCCACAGAATATGCATCTGTCCCTATCGCGAAGCCGCGGCCGCCCCGACTGCTGCTGTCTCTGTGTCTGATGCTGAGACTCCTGCTGCTGCTGCGATGGCCACTGGGATCCACTAGACTCTCGCTGCTCCACACGCCCACGGCTAGGTGACTGAGGCCGTGGCGGTCTCCATGAACTAGTCTGTCCCTCATCCTCGGGTACTGGTCGTTTCCTCACGGAACTCAGCACGACCATCCCGCCTCGCCTTGCCACCTCTGTGTCGCCTCTCTCCACCCAAGAGGCATGCTCGACGGCCTCCTGAAGAGTCTGGTGTCGCTGTGCATGCACAAGGATATGAAGCTCGCTGCGGAGGCCTGCCTCGAATAACTCAACCTGATGTGGTCCATCCCGGGCGACATAGGGCACACAATTGAACAGCCGCATGAACTCCTGATGGTAATCCTGAACTGACCGGTCGCCCTGCTGAATGTTTTTCAAATCATCCTCCAGCTTCCTCTTCACGCTGGTCGAAAAATAGGTATCCACTATCATACGCCGAAACTCGGACCAGGGTAACTGTCGAGAAATCTGAAACTCCCGTGGCTCCACCCGACGCCACCAGAGGTCTGCATCTCCATCTAGGCAATGTACCGCCATATGAACTCTGTACCTCGGGTCGATGAAGAAATCCCTGAAAATCTTCTCCATCGCTGCTAACCATGTCCCAACCTCCCACGGCTGCATATCCCGCCCCGAGAACCTGGGCGGTCCGTGCTTACAAAACTTAACCAGTTTGTCAGCGAAGTCCTGCTCCTCAGCCGGGGTCAAAGGCTGGGCCACGCCCTGAGCCCCGCTACTCAAAGATGGCGCCGTCGGCACAAGTGGTTCCACGGGTGGTGCCGGGGTCTCTAACACTGTCGGAGGCGGCGCCCCTCTCCGCGCCAGTAGCTGCTCAATCCGCTGCTCCTGCCGGCGGCTGCTCTCCGCCAATTGGGCTACCAAGGCCCTCAACTCAGCAATCTCAGAAGATCCAGCCTGTCCTCGCTCAACAGGGGGTGTAGGGACACCCCGGGTAGGAATCCGACGTCGGGGAGGCATCTGCCACAAGAACCACAAGTCAGCCACACAACCACACACGACCCAATCTAGCGAAAGTCAAAGGCATCCCCCTATTTTTGTAACTTTATGTTGTCTGCAGCCAACATAACTGTCCCACAAAAATAGGGTATGCCAATCCCTCTTCACTCACTGGAAGAGTCAAAACCAAATCACCGACTTTCGCAAAAAGTCACGGCTCTCACGCCCTATCATCCTGGGGTTAGCCAAAAGCCTTGGGTTTCCTAAGTCCCAACTGACCTATCCCTAAGCTCTGATACCAACTTAATCTGTCACGCCCCGGGTGTAAACCAGAACCCGGGCTCGTCTACAGATCCGCCGTATACACGAAATTTCCCGTGTACACGAAGCGCTGGTAACCTGCTCAAATATAGATGATATAATAAAAGAGCATAAACAGAGCTAAACTAGAACTAATACATCTCAGATAAAGCTGGAAAGTAAAAGTGCAGAAGTAAACTCTCAATAATACAAATATCTCTCCCAGCTCACTAATCAAATACAACCAGCTGGCCGAAGCCAGACCCAAAAGAAATGAAAAGTAGAGTATCTGAGAGTATCGGGGTACATCTACTAACTGAACTGGTGCCTGGGTAGACCGCTATCTAATCCGCGATCCTCTTACCTCGGTCCGCTGAGGGGGGTCCTGCAACTCCCGCAGATGACACTGCAAAACAAAGGGGGAAGAGAAAAAGAAAACCAGTGGGGAGTGAGAACTACTATAGAACAGTAGCCTCCTCCTAGTGGGTAAACCTCAACCCAAATGTGCCCACTAGGACTATAAGAGGCGGAAGAATAAAACAAGGTGGTAAGCTGTAAATATGTCCACTGATGATGTATGAAGCTACCACTATATGCCTCTAAGGTGCTCAGCTAAAAGTATGACCAATTGTATGCATCAGAATAAGAATGCCTGCCTGGGTAGCCCAACCTAGTCACCGGCGAACACCGGTACTGCCCACTATGCCCACTAACTCCCAACTCAGCTACGGGATGCAGACCGGCTCCTGACCGGCACGGTCACAAAATACACACTCCGGAGTGGCACTCGAGGGGAGCGACCCACACGAGCATAGTGCCTCAGTGATAAGTATCAAGTCAGCTGTGACACCCCCGAAATTTGGATTAGTCCTCTATATAAATGATATAATAGGACTAAATCTCTAACCCGGCTATAGCATTTTGGATAGTAGCAAGATCCAAGAGGAACATGAGAGTTAAGCGTGCTAGAGCTAGAGTAGTTCTAGGATGGGTGACCCCCTGGGAAGTGGGGCGTCACAGTTGGTATCAGAGCCATTCACCAGCCGGAAATGTGAGATGAGTCTCGGCTGAGCCAGGGTTATATAGCAGGTAGAGCGAGGCTCCCCGGCAAATGACCGTTGTGAGTGGAGTGCAGCTCCTCACAAGGTCGGCTAAGGCTAGCGAGACGAGTCTCACATCGCCTGGTGCTTGTGAGTGTGCTTGAGCCTGACGTGGACGTCAGGGCTTAAAGGGGGGAAGAATGTGACACCCCCGGAATTTGGATTAGTCCTCTATATAAATGATATAATAGGACTAAATCTCTAACCCGGCTATAGCATTTTGGATGGTAGCAAGATCCAAGAGGAACATGAGAGTTAAGCGTGCTAGAGCTAGAGTAGTTCTAGGATGGGTGACCCCCTGGGAAGTGGGGCGTCAAATCAGCAGAACTGGATCATGACTCTGGTCAAAGTGGGAAGATCCGTCCACTGAAAGGAGACCCGATCTCAAAGGTGATGCAAGATAAACAAATAGTGGGAAACTCCATCCACTAGAGACCTGATACCCAATCTGATGCATAAGCAACAATCACTATCCGGTCAACCGCCTACTGTCCGCGGTTGCCGCAATGCCCTGCCCTCACAGCCTGCCTGTCCCAAAACCCACAAATGTCTGACTACACTATCCCAGCCCTTGCTCGAACCCGAGCGCGCTATCCCCCAAAACTAGATAAAAGGAGAGAATATAAAAGCATGGTTTCTCCTAAGTCAGTTCCAGCATAATAGTGTAGCAGAAAAAGGTGGCTTAACTAAGTGACCATTCAAGCATGCAGAGTCCTTTATGAAAACATGATTCAAGTAGTCTAATACTCACAAATAGAGGTATGCCATTTAAATAAACTCCTATTTTACTAAGTTGCCACAGGTCGGTTGATGTATGAGCATGAAAGGTCCCAATATGTATAAGCAACATAAGCCATTTTAGCAAAACTCTTCCTGTGGGATTTAGGTGACTTATCATTTACCAGAATTAACCTTGATTAATATTTAGCCCTTTTTAAAGATGCAAAATGCTAACCATAAGTCCAATTTCAGTTTAGGATGCCGTATTCATTTAACCGGTTTATTTAGCAATGCAACATAGTAGCAACTCAAATAGGCCTACTGGGGACATCACAAGTAGGAGGTTAAACAACGGTACCCACCTCGAGCGCTAAATCCGATCCTCGAAGGCTAAGTCCGCGCCCGATCCGAAAATCCCGCAATACTGCACCATAAGTCCCAAAGAATGCACACATAATTATTATCCAAGTTTAATCTAAAATCTGTCCCCAAAAATCTGTTTAACAGTTCAGCCATTTTCACCTGCGAAACATGCCCAAGAAATTCCCAGAAAAATACTACTGCGATCTACGCGACGATCCGGTCGAAACAAGTACCTGCACGTTTCCACACGATTTTCCAACGCTGAGAACCAAAATCGACAAGGGAACCACCCCGAACAATGCATTCATCCAAAACTGTGATATAAAATTCTGTAAAAAGGGGGTTCTCACCTTCGGGGAAATTCCAGGAAAATCCAAGAAAATTTAGAGAGACTCCTTGCGATGCGTAGATGCAAATCCCCTTTTGAATCGCCCTGATCCGACGTCCGTGCGCAAAGTTATCGCCAAAACAAGGCAGTGCTGTCCCAAAACTCCGCGACGGAAAAAGGGTCAAAATGAGGCCACAGAAACTCCAACAAAGCCTCGGAATCAGAAGAAACTCACAACAGAGAAAATGAAGCCCTACCTGTTAAGAATCCGACGGCCCAAAAATCCCGAAAATAGGAGGTCGGGATGAGTCGGGGGAGCCTGAACACCGAAATGCGACGAATCAGGTTGCCGTAGAATGATCGTTGCGCCGCGCCGGAAAAATCTCAAACCTCGGGATCCGAGCCTCCTAAATTCTTGAGAAATCTACAGGAGGTGTAGAACAGTGAGAGGAAGATTTTCTTAGAAGGGGCCTCGGGGTGAAAATGAACAGGAGAAGGGATTTCGGCCTTCAAATGCCTGATTTATAGGCAAAAACTCAGCTTGGCCCCTTTTGCGGATTCGGGCCCGCTAATCAGCGCCTGCCACGTGTCCTAGCGCCGGCTCATGCACCCTGCCGCGCTGCTCCATGGACCGGCTGCTGCGGACCGGCCAATGAGGGCCCGCCATGTGGCGCTCCGGTGGTCCACGACTTCCCCCATGCACCAGAAACCACCAGAAACATCCCGGAGTCCGTTTTTGGGCATCTGGACTCCGAATTCAACAAGTAAATAGCCGTTTTCAAGCGTTTTTCCGCGCTGAATCCAAATACGCCCTCCGTTTGGCCTAGAAACATTTCTAAAATTCAGCAAATGCCGCCGAAGGCCAAACTAACAATAAATACTACCACGAACCCATCTGTGCCGTCCCTTTGACACACTGTGGATCAGACACCATCAACAGGTGTTTAACACGTTGGATTCACGGGAAAAACAGTGCATGGAAACCTGGACCATCACAGGTCTCCCTTTAGTGGATGGGTTTTCCCACTTTGATCAGAGTCATGATCCAGTCCTGCTGATCTATGATACTTGTTACTGAGGCATTATACTCGTGTGGGTCGCTCCCCTCGAGTGCCACTCCGGAGTGTGCGATTTACAGGCTTCGAGTCCTCGAGACTCTCATCCCCTATCGGTGTTATGCGTAGGCTGGCATACCCGATTTGGCAGGCAGAGCAGGCAGTACAAGTGCTTACTGGTGTATCGATTGGGTCTGGGCAGGCAGGCATTTATATTCTGATGCATACATTTAGCTATCCCTTTAGCTTGGCATTTTAGAGGCATAGTAGTGGTAGTTTCTTCCTTCAGCAGTCATTATTGCTTACCACAGTTATTCCTTTTCTTGCCTCTGGTAGACCTAGTGGGTGTGTCAGGGTTGAGGTTTTACCCACTAGGGGAGGCTACTGGTTTACCGGTAGTTCTCACCCCCCTTTTTTCTTCTTTCTCTTTTCTTCTCCTTGTTTTGCAGAGCATTCTGCGGGGGCTGCGGGGCGTGCAGCGACGGGTCGAGGAGAGAGGACGGCTGAGTAGCTAGACGGTGGACCCGACAGTGAGTTAGTTAGACTTGCACCTCTTATGTATTCTATCTCAGACAGTTGTACTTTTGGGGTCTGGCTTTAGCCAGCTGGTTGTATTTTGATTGTGAGCTGGGAGAGATATTTGTATTATTGAGAGTTTACTTCTGCACTTTTACTTTACAGCTTTATCTGAGATATATTAGTTCTAGTTTAGCTCTGTTTATGCTCTTTTATTATATCATTTATATCTGAGCAGGTTACCAGCGCTTCGTGTACACGGAAAATTTCGTGTATACGGCGGATCTGTAGACGAGCCCGGGTTCTGGTTTACACCCGGGGCGTGACACTACTCACCCACTGCGAGACATCCCCCTTGCTCACAAAGTCAAAACCACAGAGACGAAGACACTCTCAAGCAACCCAGGTACACCAACACCTCCAGGCTTGGTTCCCACGAGAACCGTCCTCGCAGCATAATCAGCTGCCGCGAAAAGAAAAACAACCGAGCGAGCCTAACCGTCCTAAGTACCAAACCAAGCCCCACAACCAGGTCAAGACCATCAGGTCTACAGGTACAATCAAGGACTCAACCGCACCGGGCAGGACCCATAACACGTCCCTACGTGCTAAAGATCGGGAATACGACCTCCCGAACACCCGGTAACCGTCCTACCCTTAACCCAATGCAAGGAAGTACATGCACTCCTAACAAACGACTAGGATGCCCAAATGCAACACAATGCACAACCCATGCCGGTAAAAGCAGTAAAACCATACCTGCCCCCACAAGGTCGGCTGCTGTAAAATCCTCCACCTGAGCGGCATAGACCCGACCGCTCTGAGCCGGCAGCTGATGATCCGCGGGGTAAAAAGGTGGTGATCCGCTCGCTGGAGCATAAGGCCACTGAGTCGACAACTGCTGCTGAGGCGAAAAAGGAGCCGATGCCGATGAGGGTGCCACTGAAGTCGAAAGGGGGCACGAAGCTCGAAGGTGGCATGGCTGTCCACACTTGTAACAGCAACGCCATCTCTGATCACAAGTGTGCGACAAATGGGTTCCTCCACAGAATATGCATCTGTCTCTATCGCGAAGCCGTGGCCGCCCCGACTGTTGCCGTCTCTGTGTCTGATGCTGAGACTCCTGCTGCTGCTGCGATGGCCACTGGGATCCACTAGACTCTCGCTGCTCCACACGCCCACGGCTAGGTGACTGAGGCCGTGGCGGTCTCCATGAACTAGTCTGTCCCTCATCCTCGGGTACTGGTCCTTTCCTCACGGAACTCTGTGCCACCATCTCGCCTCGCCTTGCCACCTCTGTGTCGCCTCTCTCCACCCAAGAGGTATGCTCGACGGCCTCCTGAAGAGTCTGGTGTCGCTGTGCATGCACAAGGATATAAATCTCGCTGCGAAGGCCTGCCTCGAATAACTCAACCTGATGTGGTCCATCCCGGGCGACATAGGGCACACAATTAAACAACCGCATGAACTCCTGATGGTAATCCTGAACTGACCGGTCGCCCTGCTGAATGTTCTTCAAGTCATCCTCCAGCTTCCTCTTCACGCTGGTCGAAAAATAGGTATCCACAATCATACGCCGAAACTCGGACCAGGGTAACTGTCGAGAAATCTGAAACTCCCGTGGCTCCACCCGACGCCACCAGAGGTCTGCATCTCCATCAAGGCAATGTACCGCCATATGAACTCTGTACCTCGGGTCGATGAAGAAATCCCTGAAAATCTTCTCCATCGCTAATAACCATGTCCCAACCTCCCACGGCTGCATATCCCACCCCGAGAATCTGGGCGGTCCGTGCTGACAAAACTTAACCAGTTTGTCAGCGAAGTCCTGCTCCTCAGCCGGGGTCAAAGGCTGGGCCACGCCCTGAGCCCCGCTACCAGATGATGGCGCCGTCGGCATAAGTGGTTCCACAGGTGGTGTCGGGGTCTCTAACACTGTCGGAGGCGGCGCCCCTCTCTGCGCCAGTAGCTGCTCAATCCGCTACTCCTGCCGGCGGCTGCTCTCCGCCAATTGGGCTACCAAGGCCCTCAACTCAGCAATCTCAGAAGATCCAGCCTGTCCTCGCTCAACAGGGGGTGTAGGGGCACCCCGGGTAGGAATCCGACGTCGGGGAGGCATCTGCCACAAGAACCACAAGTCAGCCACACAACCACACACGACCCAATCTAGCGAAAGTCAAAGGCATCCCCCTATTTTTGTAACTTTATGTTGTCTGCAGCCAACATAACTGTCCCACGAAAATAGGGTATGCCGATCCCTCTTCTCTCACTGGAAGAGTCAAAACCAAATCACCGACTTTCGCCAAAAAGTCACGTCTCTCGCGCCCTACATCCTAGGGTCCGCCAAAAGCCTAGGGTTTCCTAAGTCCCAACTGACCTATCCCTAAGCTCTGATACCAACTTAATCTGTCACGCCCCGGGTGTAAACCAGAACCCGGGCTCGTCTACAGATCCGCCGTATACACGGAATTTCCCGTGTACACGAAGCGCTGGTAACCTGCTCAAATATAGATGATATAATAAAAGAGCATAAACAGAGCTAAACTAGAACTAATACATCTCAGATAAAGCTGGAAAGTAAAAGTGCAGAAGTAAACTCTCAATAATACAAATATCTCTCCCAGCTCACAATCAAAATACAACCAGCTGGCTAAGCCAGACCCCAAAAGTACAACTGTCTGAGATAGAATACATAAGAGGTGCAAGTCTAACTAACTCACTGTCGGGTCCACCGTCTAGCTACTCAGCCGTACTCTCTCCTCGACCCGTCGCTGCACGCCCCGCAGCCCCCGCAGAATACTCTGCAAAACAAAGGAGAAGAAAAGAGAAAGAAGAAAAAGGGGGGGTGAGAACTACCGGTAAACCAGTAGCCTCCCCTAGTGGGTAAAACCTCAAACCCTGACACACCCACTAGGTCTACCAGAGGCAAGAAAAGGAATAACAGTGATAAGCAATGATGACTGCTGAAGGAAGAAACTACCACTACTATGCCTCTAAAATGCCAAGCTAAAGAGATAGCTAAATATATGCATCAGAATATAAATGCCTGCCTGCCCAGACCCAATCGATACACCAGTAAGCACTGGTACTGCCTGCTCTGCCTGCCAAATCGGGTATGCCAGCCTACGCATAACACCGATAGGGGATGAGAGTCTTGAGGACTCGAAGCCTGTAAATCGCACACTCCGGAGTGGCACTCGAGGGGAGCTACCCACACGAGTATAATGCCTCAGTAACAAGTATCATAGATCAGCATGACTGGATCATGACTCTGATCAAAGTGGAAAAAACCCATCCACTAAAGGGAGACCCGATCCCAACCTGATGCAAGATAAACAAATAGTGGGAAACCCCATCCACTAGAGACCTGATACCCAATCTGATGCATAAGCAACCTCCGGTCAACCGTCCAAGGTCCGCGGTTGCCGCAATACCCTGCCATCAAGCCTGCCTGTCCCAAACCCAAGATCCACAATCAGGTAGAACAATCGATATCCGGTCAACCGCCTACTGTCCGCGGTTGCCGCAACAACCCCCAAGTCCGACATCAAGTACACCCTGTCTCTGACCCCAAGGTCCCGGCTACACTATCCCAAACCCCCGCTCGAACCCGAGCAACATGACTCGAAAGTCTAAATAAGAAGGAGAAAGGAAGCAATCATGGTTTCTCCTAAGTGAAATCCCAATATGATAGTGTAGCAATAAAAAATGGCCTATCTAGATGTCCATACAAGCATGCAAGTGTTCTCAAGGAAATATAATTCAAGGCATTATTCATTAACAGTATCCACCTACGCATGTCGTCTACCCTCAAGTAGTACCATCAACAGGATAATCAAAATAGTCCAACATAAATATTCCATTCCACATGCAAGGTTAACCGCTATCAAAGCAACCCTATTCCCACACCGGCATGCATAAACCCAACCCCAATCATGATTAATCAAGATGTCCAATAAAGGGGATCACTCTAATATTCCTAGTGAGCATGTCAAAATAGAGGCAAGAAACAACCACCCACCTCGAGCGCTAAATCCTGATCCCAACAGCGAAGTCCGCGCCCGGTCTCAACGATCACCACGGTACTGCACAAAATACCCCAAAAGAACAAGCACAATTAATCAACAATGCTCACACCAAAATCTGTCCCAAATACAATCAGTCCACAGTTTAGCCTTTTTCACCTGCGAGATCTGCCCAAGAAATTCCAGGAAAAATACTGTCGCGATCCTCGCGACGAACCGGTCGAAACGAGTACCTGCACGTTCCCACACGATTTTCCTACGCTGAGAACCAAAATCGACAAGGAAACTACCCCGAAATAAACCAACCACAAAAACTGAATCGCAAGATTCTGCTAACAGGGATTTCTCACCTTCGGAGAAAATTCAGGAATTTCCAAGAAAATTTGGGGAGATTCCTCGTGATGTGTAGATGCAAAACGCCTCTTAAATCGCCTCAATCCGATGTCTGTGCGCGAAGATATCACCAAAACCATACGGCGCTGTCCAAAACTCCACCCCAGAAAATGAGGTCACAAGATGATCCGAAAAACCCATGAAAACCTCGGAATGGGAAAGACCGGTAAACACGAGAAACGTATCCCTACCTGTCGTGAAGACGATGGCGCAAGAATCGCTGAAAAATACTATCGGGGTAGCTCGGGAGAGTCCGTGCACTGAAATGCGACGAAGGGAATCACAAGGGAACGAGCGTCGCGCCGCGCCGTAAAACCAAGAACCTCGGGATCCGAGCCTCCAAAAATCCTGAGAAGTCTCCAAGAGGTGTAGCACTGAAGGAGAAAAAATTGCTTAGAAGGAAGCTCTGTGAAATTCTGCCTCGAAAGAAGTGAAAACGGGCCGCAAGCACAGTATTTATAGCCAAAAGAGTGACTTGGGCCCTTTGCGGATTCGGGCCCAAGATTCGGGCGCCCGAATCTGCAAAGCGGGTCGGACGGAGCCCCGTCCGACCGCCCGAAACCACACGGAGCCGCCACGTGTCCCGCTGGGTGAGGGACGCGCGTCCCGCACAGCGGACAGCCGTGCGGGGCGCGCCAGGTCCCGACGCGTGGCCCGACCGGGTTGTCGGTTTGACCGGCGCCCGCGAATGGTCGCGCGCCACGCTTCCCCGAACTGTTGCGGGCAGACGCACGGCAGGCGCAGCCTGACCGCTGGCCAGGCACGCGCCCCGAGGCGCCAGTCTGAGCCTCCTGGTGCGCCGCGCCTCGTAGGCCAACCAACGGTCTTCCGACACGTGTCACTACACCGGGCCTATGCACCCGCGCAGGAGACTCCGTGGACCGCGCTCCTGGCACGGTCCAACCACGGACCGAAACGTGGCTCCCGCCCGTTTTCCTGCACCGCCGCTCGAATCCCTGCACCGACCGCTCACAATCCGTGGACCGCGCACCGCACGCCACCCAATCCGAGCCTGCCACGTGTCCTACCTCGGGTGCACGTCGGCCGCATGGACCGCGCACCTGCCCGCGCGCCCCCGCGCCTTCCCGCACCCCGCGCGCTGCCCGCCGCCGCTGTGCCGCCTGCCCGAGGCCTTGCCGCCGTCTTCCGCCGCTGCCCGCCGCCGCCGCCGCCGCCGGCGATCGCCGGAAGTACTGTTCCGGCGATGAACAGTAACCGAAGCTCAAAAAAAAAATCAAGTAGATAGTCCATCTTGACCGTTTTCGCGCGCTGAATCCGAATTTGACGTCCATTTTGCCAAATTTCCACTCTAAAAATTGCCGAATGCCCCCGGAAAGGTATTCTTAGCCCGAATTTCGTGCTGAGCCCAAACTTACTATCCGTTTTGCGCGAAAACACTTCTAGAGGTCCGACGGAGTCAATCGATCACCCACGTGATCCATTTAAGCCTGAAGTCCAACTCTTGTGTCCAATCGTGCACCAAACACCTCCAGCACACCGCGTAGGCCTCCCATAGTCACCCCAACGCACTGCAACAGCTCTGCGGAGATCCAGGTCATCACAGGTAGAAAGTGAGCGGACTTGGTGAGTCTATCCACGACTACCCAGATCGCATCAGCTCCAGTCTGTGCTCTCAGCAACCCAGTGACAAAATCTATAGTGATATGATCCCATTTCCATTCTGGGATTGGGAGACTCTGCAACTTGCCAGCAGGTACACGATGCTCAGCCTTTACTTGCTGACAAGTTAAGCAGTGAGCCACGAATCTCCCAATGTCTCTCTTCATACCACTCCACCAAAAATGTGCCTTGAGGTCCTTATACATCTTAGTCCCACCAGGATGAATGGTATGAGGTGTATAATGGGCCTCCCTCGAGATCTGCTCTCGAATCTTTGAGTCCATAGGCACACAAGCTTGGTCCCTGTACCGCAGTACTCCCGAAACATCAACAGAAAAATCCCCTGTCAACTTAGTCTGAATCTGCCCTCGGATCCTCGTCAAGTGGGGGTCCTCACTCTGTTTCTCTCGAATCCTGTCCAACAGAGTGGGCTGCACGACCAAAGACATAAGTCTAGCAGAGACCCCAGGGGATACAACCACAATCTATAACCGTCTCATCTGCTCAACCAACGGTGCCTGCTGCGAAGTCATCATACTCAGAGTCGTCCTCCTACTCAAAGCATCTGCCACAACATTGGCCTTGCCGGAATGATAAAGGATACTCACATCATAGTCCTTTAACAACTCAAACCACCGGCATTGCCTCAAGTTCAACTCTTTCTGAGTGAACAGATACTTCAAGCTTTTATCATCAGTGTAGATCTCGCAGTGCTCTCCATACAAATAATGCCGCCACAGCTTCAGAGCAAACACAACCGCTGCCAACTCAAGATCAAGAGTAGGGTAATTTTTCTCATAGTCCTTCAATTGCCGTGAATCATAGGCAATTACCCTACAATGTAGGGCCCCTGAACCCCATACAGCTTTTTCCCGCGTTCTCACTGTGCGAACACCTGTTGACGGTGTATTTGGTGTTACGGCATTTTGGTGTTGGCATATTTCGTGAGTCAAGTCAGTGAGTTGAGTCGGAGTCTTAAAGGGATCAAATTGTCAATCAGCAATCGAAGACTTAGAGAAGATTCAACAAGAGCTCAAGTTGACACTCAGTGTTTTGAGTCTTGAAGATTGAAGATGAAGAATTGTGGATCAGTTACATCAATCTCAAGAAGAAAGTATTCAAAAGGATCAGGTATGTTTAACTAAATAATTTTGGTGATCCGAATACTTTATTATAGTGTAGAAACACTTGGATGGATTTTTAATTGCATAAAA
Organism: Tillandsia fasciculata; assembly: GCA_029168755.2. NCBI lineage: Eukaryota > Viridiplantae > Streptophyta > Magnoliopsida > Poales > Bromeliaceae > Tillandsia > Tillandsia fasciculata. The sequence goes on along the minus strand of JAQOTM010000423.1, from coordinate 172,628 downwards.
ATCAAAAACTGGACATGGGACATGTTCAGGATCCGGATCAGACATCCAATCCGGATCCCGAAGGGTGTTGTTCATTGCAAATCCAATCCGGATCCAAGCCAATTCTGATCCGGATCCCGAACATTGGATTTTGCTGAAATTCATGAACGATCCGGATCGGGCATTTCAATCCGGATCCCGAACCCTTGTTTTTCTGGAATTGTCTATCACGCTACGACAATCCGGATCGCAGTAAATCCGATCCGGATCGTCGTCCTGAAAATTTCCAGATAAGGTAAGTTTTTGATTCTTATCTCTTTCCAAAGGTTTCTAACCTATAAATAGACACTTAGGGTTTCTCAAGAACGTGGGATCAATTTATAAAACACTTGAGAGCAACCCTAGAGGCTAGGTTTTTATCGTTCTTCTTTATAGCCTCTTTTAGGTCAATTCGACGGTTCTTCCAAGATCTATCTTTTGTCGAATTGATCTAATCTTTGCTTAGAGATTTCTTCTACGGTTCTTCAATGATAATCTAAGCAAAGGATCACCATCGAAGCCAATATTCTTACCGGCTGAGTTTGCGTCGTGGATTCGACGTGGCATCGTGGATTCGGTGTGCTAAAGGCGTTTCGTGGATTCGAAACGTGTGCTCGTGGATTCGAGTGGCGTTCGTGGATTCGAACGTGTGCAGTGGACGTGCAATCGGTGAGCGCAAGGTCCGAAGAAGTTGAAGGAGGGGTTTGAGTCCGTGGAGTCGGTAATCACCTTGTTATTCTTCTTTTCTTAGTGGATTGTTATTGCGTGTTGGTCCCGTGGTTTTTCTCCTGGATTGGAGTTTCCACGTAAATCTCGGTGTGCTATTTTTATTTTCCGCATTGGTTTTTATTTTTGCACTGAGATTTGTTTTTAAATATTACACCTATTCACCCCCCTCTAGGTGTTTGATAGTACCTATTTAGATCCTTGTGGATCCCATTAAAAACCAACAATTGGTATCAGAGCGGGTTTTAGGTTTATCTATCATGTTGGGTGAAAGTGGTAATATTTTTAGACCTCCTCTTTTTGATGGGACCAATTATGCATATTGGAAAGTGCGGATGAGAGCTTTTCTCATCTCTATTGATGAGCGTGTTTGGCAAACCGTTGAATACGGTTGGGTGCATCCGTTGAGGAAGTAGGAAATTCTACTACCCCAAAACCTCGCTCTAGATGGTCCAAAGAGGAAATCGAAAGATCTTCTTACAATGGGAAAGGTATGAACGCTTTATATAATTCTCTTTCCTCGACTGAGTTTACACGAATTTCCGCGTGTGAAACCGCGAAGGAAATTTGGGATATTCTCAAAATTACACATGAGGGTACTAATCTTGTAAAAATTCAAAAGCTCCAGATGCTTACAAGTCAATTTGACTCTATTCATATGGAAGAGCATGAATTGTTTACAGATTATTACACTAGACTTCAAGATGTAATTAATACATGTGCTAATTTAGGAGAAAAGATCCCGGAGTCGAAAATTGTAAGAAAGATTCTTCGGACTCTTCCGGAACGGTTTAGGGCAAAGGTTACCGCCATTGAAACCGTTAGTCATCCGGATGAGATGAGTGTAGAGGAATTAGTAGGTGCTTTACAAACTTATGAGATGACTTTTCCTACTAATCAAATTTCTTCCAAGTCTTCTTCTAAGCTTACAGGTATTGCGTTCAAATCAACAAAGGAAGAAGATAGCGAATCAAGTTCCGACGATGAAATCTCTTTAGCCGAGTTTGAAGAACAATTGGCGCGGATCACAAAGAAATTTCGTCGGAAATTTTGGAAGAATCGAACCGATGGATCTTCATCCACGAAACCATCTAAAGGATCATCGGGTTCTAAATCCTCTAAACTCAAAGGCGCTGCAAAACCTTCTAAAGAAAAAGAAAAAGATGATTTCGAAGGGGAAATCCGATGTTATCGATGCAAAGGCTACGGCCATATTTCAACGGATTGTCCTTCTAAGAAATCATACAAAAAGAAGGCTTTGCAAGCAAAAACTTGGGACGATTCTAGTTTCGATGAATCGACCTCAAGTGAAGAGGAAAAAGAAAAATTGTTGCTTTTCATGCCTCTCAAATTCCCTCTTCTAATTTTTGCTTATCATCTTTAGTCACTGACTCTATTCCTTTGATTTTGCATGAAACATCAACATCCGATGGAGAGTCATCAAGTGAGGGGGAGTCGGACGAAGAAGAACTCGTTGAGGCATACCAACAACTTCTTGCGGAATCAAAGAAGATGGCCAAGCATATCAAGAAGTTGAGGAAGCAACGACTTGAGGTTCAAGACGAGAATCAAGCTTTAAAGATCAAACTTCATGATCTCGAGGAGGAACAAGGAGTTTATTGGAGAACAATAAAACTCCAAGAAAAATTAAACCAATCGGAAACAATCGCTAAATCATATATGGACAAGATTGGTTTTCTTGAAAAACAGTTTAAGAAATGTCACCAACCAAGTTTTGACCAAGCAAGATCAACTCAAATCCGACATACAGAACAAAATCATATATGGACAAGATTGGTTTTTCTCTGAAAAGAATTCAATGTGACACCGGAAAATTCATGTGACATCTCAACCATAGCATTTGATGGTAGCAAGATCAAGAGGAACATGAGAGTTAAGCGTCTAGAGCTAGAGTAGTTCTAGGATGGGTGACCAAGTCACAGTTGGTATCAGAGCATTCAACCGAAATGTGAGATGAGTCTCGGCTGAGCCATAGCGGGTAGAAGGCTCTAATGACCTGGAGTGCAGCTACAATGCTAAGGCTAGCAAGACGAGTCTCACATCGCCTGGTGCTTGTGAGTGTGCAGCCTGACAAGCTTAAAGAAGAATGTGACACCCCTTTGGATTAGATATAAATGATATAATAGGACAAATCTCTAAGCTATAGCAATGGTAGCAAGATCCAAGAGGAACATGAGAGTTAAGCGTGCTAGAGCAGTAGTTCTAGGTTCCCCTGGGAATGTCACACAAATTGAAAGGAAGAACTTGTCACCTATGTGGACTTGAAGGACATTTGGTGAAGAATTGCCCGAAAAAGAGAAAGAAAAATCCTTCGGCAACTTCATCTACGGAGCGGACTCAACGGAATCAAAAGACACATCAAGTTAAAGGAGTTCACTCAACCCACCAAAGGTCCGAGCCACAACATCAATCATACAAGTGGATCATTGCGAGGCAAAGACCTAAGGTGGATCAACAGTCAAAGCGGACAACCCCCGGCCACAACGAATCAAGACAACCCAAAATCCAGCGATTTTGGATTCGGAAAGGTGATATCTTTCCTTGTCTTAAGTTCTAAATAGCTTATGACTGTATGTAATGCTTTGATTGGTTTTCCCTTCATATTTTTCTTAATCTTTGCATTACATGTTTTTCAATGCTCTTTTTTTTTTACTTTGTTTTTGAACAAAAGGGTTTTTATTGAACAAGTGCATTGAATAAAAAGGGCTTCACGTTCATTCACTCCAAATTAATTTTATATGGATTATCAACTTTACTCCATAATCATAATCTTGAAGATACTTCATTATAGGAGTTTTTGATAGTTATAAGCATCAAATTTTAGAAATCATGTGTGATCTTTAGATGCTTAATCTATCTCGGTTGTGTGAATTCTTTGTGACAACAAGTGCTATAAACATTTCTAAAAATCCTGTGTTGCACTCAAGAACAAAACACATTGAACTTAGATATCATTTTCTTAGAGAGCTAGTTGAATCAAATATTCTTCAACTTTCATATATTTCAACTGAAGATCAATTAGCTGATATTTTAACAAAACCTTTGGATCAAAAACGATTTATTCATTTGCATAAGGCAATTGGAATGCTTTCCTTGAAATGATTTCTTTTTGAAACCAATCCTTAGGTTAGGTTTTGTTTTGTGTTTTTGTTCTTATCTATGTTTGTACATAGGACATTAATTGAGCATTGGTTATATTGACTTTAATTGCATCTTTTCACGCATTTAGAAATCTATTATGCTTTTGACATCATAATATTTCGATGTTGCAATGATCATTTATGTTAATTAATTCATCTTTTAAGTGATCAAAGTCAATTTCTCTCTCAATGATCTCTTGGTATAGTCATTATCTTATTTGACTATTTAGTCGAGTATGAATGCGGGATCAATTTTTGGTTGAATACCTTATATATTAAATAATTGATAGCCAATTGAGGGGAGTCAAAGAAAAGTAAAATGCTCAAAAGATGTGGAAAGAGTTACATCCCAATGAGGAGTGTGAAAACTACCACCACATGGAGGAAAAAGATACCCCATGTATGCCAAGCAAATTTTTTTAAAAATTTATGATGTGAAATGCATGTTGAAATACTTGACTCTGTCAAATTTCAAGGTTGGTATAAGGTGGGATTTTTAACGAAAGATGCTCAAAGAGCCACTCTCTTCAACAGATTGTCTAGATATATTATCTAACTTATCTGGGATTTCAAACATCTATTGATCTTGGTATTTCATTTTCTTTACCAAATTGATGATTTGATAAAGGCATTACGCATAAGATCATGTTAGATGTGATTGAAGTTGTTCAACTTTAAGGGTTTAATTTCATAAATTTTCGTTTCATTTTTGAGTATTTTTGATAGATTTGGTATAATCTATTTCTTGTTGCATGAAACGATGACTTTTGTTTAAAGTTGATGCGCTAAAGTGCTTACATACTTTTTCTGGTTTTTATGGAATTTTTCTAAATTATTCTGATGAAAGAAATTTGGATCATACACCTCAATCTCAAGAAAGGGTAGAATTCAAGATTGATGTCATTTGGAAATCTCTGTAAGTCATCTTTGTAAATCCGTTACATCTTGATAGAGTTTGGATCTCAAGATTATTTTTGATGACTTGTGTTTGATGAATATAACATGAAAAACTGTTTATAATGTTTTATCTTTGTTTTTCATGATTTAGGAGTAAATCTTTTTAATTTTGTGAAATTAATTGGATTGAATGGCATCTGTGTGAATTCATTAGTTAGAGCACTTAAATTGATTTCTTGATGGAATACAAATCGGTATTTGAAAAGATTCTAAAATCTGGATTTGTTTCAAGAATTATTTGATTTTTGCTTTCTGGTACCGGTACGCAATCTGCATTTTTGTTATATACCGGAACTGAGCTTTTATCTCTCTTTCTCTATGAACTAATGTTGTTAGTGATTTCCTTTTGTCTAGTATGTTCACTGTTTGACAATTTGTGACAAAAAGGGGGAGAACAGAAAATAAATGAATCGTATCACAAAGGGGGAGAACATAAATGCTCAAGACAGGGGGAGAACATGGAGAACATGGAGAACATGTTAGAGATGCTCAAGATAGGGGGAGATAAAGAAAAGATTGAAAGAGCCGAAAAACAAAAGAACCAAAAGACGAATCAAATGTAGGATTTTAATTTCTAACGACTAACGTTTGATTTTGTTTGGAGTTTTGTTTTGCAGGAATTACATCACTTTAAGACTCCAAGTCCTAAGTCATAGAGTATGTTCTAGGACTGTTTGGTTCAAATGTAATTTTGTATTTATTGGATCTTTCACGCAAAGAAAATCAATGTTTTGGTGATGACATTGAATTTCGATTTTTTGGTTTAAGATGAGTGACTTGAGCGTTTTATGTATTTTTGGGTTTTGTCACGAAATTGCCAAAGGGGGAGATTGTTACGGCATTTTGGTGTTGGCATATTTCGTGAGTCAAGTCAGTGAGTTGAGTCGGAGTCTTAAAGGATCAAATTGTCAATCAGCAATCGAAGACTTAGAGAAGATTCAACAAGAGCTCAAGTTGACACTCAGTGTTTTGAGTCTTGAAGATTGAAGATGAAGAATTGTGGATCAGTTACATCAATCTCAAGAAAAAAGTATTCAAAAGGATCAGGTATGTTTAACTAAATAATTTTGGTGATCCGAATACTTTCTTATAGTGTAGAAACACTTGGATGAATTTTTAATTGCATAAAAATCAAAAACTGGACATGGGACATGTTCAGGATCCGGATCAGACAATCCAATCCGGATCCCGAAGGGTGTTGTTCATGGCAAATCCAATCCGGATCCAAGCCAATTCTGATCCGGATCCCGAACATTGGATTTTGCTGAAATTTATGAACGATCCGGATCGGGCTTTCAATCCGGATCCCGAACCCTTGGTTTTCTGGAATTGTCTATCACGTTACGACGATCCGGATCGCAGTAAATCCGATCCGGATCGCCGTCCTGAAAATTCCAGATAAGGTAAGTTTTTGATTCTTATCTCTTTCCAAAGGTTTCTAACTATAAATAGACACTTAGGGTTTCTCAAAAACGTTTGGGATCAATTTATAAAACACTTGAGAGCAACCCTAGAGGCTAGGTTTTTATCGTTCTTCTTTATAGCCTCTTTTAGGTCAATTCGACGGTTCTTCAAGATCATATCTTTTGTCGAATTGATCTAATCTTTGCTTAGAGATTTCTTCCATGGTTCTTCAATGATAATCTAAGCAAAGGATCACCATCGAAGCCAATATTCTTATCGGCTGAGTTTGCGTCGTGGATTCGACGTGGCATCGTGGATTCGGTGTGCTAAAGGCGTTTCGTGGATTCGAAACGTGTGCTCGTGGATTCGAGTGGCGTTCGTGGATTCGAACGTGTGCAGTGGACGTGCAATCGTGTGAGCGCAAGGTCCGAAGAAGTTGAAGGAGGGGTTTGAGTCCGTGGAGTCGGTAATCACCTTGTTATTCTTCTTTTCTTAGTGGATTGTTATTGCGTGTTGGTCCCGTGGTTTTTCTCCTGGATTGGAGTTTCCACGTAAATCTCGGTGTGCTATTTTTATTTTCCGCATTGGTTTTTATTTTGCACTGAGATTTGATTTTTAAATATTACACCTATTCACCCCCCTCTAGGTGTTTGATAGTACCTATTTAGATCCTTGTGGATCCTTACATTAAAAACCAACATTGGCCCCATAGCACTTCAGAAAATGGGTTGCAACAGATGGACCCTGTGAGTTTTGGCTTGTTGGGTTGGCTGCGGTGTTTTGCCGAATTTTAGAAAGATTTTAGGCCAGCGGAGGTATGATTTGGTTTTCGGTTCGATTTGGAGCTGTCATTTTTCTGGGAGCCCATGCAGGGTGTTAGAGGTATCTGCGCGCTTTTTGGAACCGAGAAAGCGACCCGGCGCGAAAAATGGGTTTAAGTTTACACTTTCCGGGAGCCTTCGGCAAAATAGGAGTGGATTTTGGCGAAACGAACGTCGTATTTGGAATCAGCGCG